>MU185565.1:109745-127669 GCA_016904865.1 Pissodes strobi
AGCATGTTATTCTCAAAAGAAAACGGTATAAGCTAGGAAAACAAAAATTTGATTCACGTAACATAAGAATTTTCCACAAAACTGGGTGCAGTGCGCCTACGGCTTAACAAGATTTCAGTAAAACACAGAGAGTCTGAAAACTTTAATAACAAAGCCGAACAACAAAGTAAAAGCCAGCGCGGCGCGTTCGCTGATGACAACAAAACAAGAAGGCTGCGGAATGAAATTGCAATTTCGTAAACACGATAGCGCTCTTTGGTTCGCTTTAATTAACGCACATGTTCGGCGTACATGGAGAATACGTGCGCCCGTGTCTACACATTAGTTTAATTTATTTGCAGTATTACGTACGTAATTACTGATAGTTTCGCTGGAAAATGGCATGGGATTAAGATTTTAGGCGGTATAGAGCTATATTAGTTTGTTGGCATAACCCAGAACAAACTGAGACACTAAAACTAAGCAAGCACCATGATTAATTTGTCGTATTAACACCATAACACCGAAAAAAATGCAATAAAAACCAATCCTACTGGTCGGTATAAGCAATTAGTTCTTAAATAATTTATCACCATAAAGGAGGGGATGGTAATTAATTTTATAATTGACCACTTTAATTAGAAGACTGTATTGCCATAGGTAGGTGGGGTTGTTTGTATTCATAGGGTGTGAATTGAAATATGTATTTAAATATCACGTACTTTAATAATTAGAATTAATTTGCATTAAATATGATTAATATATACAATGATTTCTAACTACTTTCAAGCATTCCTCCTTTCATACATAAAACTAAATACTGTACATGAGGATAACTATTACTAAATGTCTAACAAAACTTCTTGATTATTTAATTTAACTTACTTTTCTTTACTGAATTTAATCAAACTTTCTTTATTTCAAATTTCAACTGACTGCCTTTCCGTTCACACTAAATACCTTGTTACTTTCCTTCTACGATTCACTTAGCTTCATCAGAGATATAAGACTTCGAATCTTGAGTACAGGAACAGGTTTGTCGAACTATAAGTTTTCAACCGCCATTTTACTTCAACAGAAGAGACGCTACGAGTTGTATTGTCTCGAGAAAATGTGCGCCCAAAAAGTCCTTAATTCAGTGTTGAAAAAAGAAAACATAGAGTACAGCAGATATTTTCTAAATATCTGTGCAAACAAATGAGAAAAAACTACTAAATATCTTGGCGCCCAACAAGGCTACGACTGGGTAGAAGTTTTTGGCGCCAAACTCAAGCAGAGCGGTGACTGGACAGTTGCTTCACGGGTGTCTTTGTCAGGCACTAAAATGAATTTTTCCTACCGGTGCGGCAGAGAGAAATAGAGTGGGAATTGCGCGGTCGCAGAATGCATTTGAGAGGGTAGAAACATGTTCTTTCTTTACTTGACATATTCTTGTTTAGGCAACATTGACGGAGACAAAGATATATTATATTGAGAACCATTAATAACGATTTCCTTGACGGTGACAACTTGATTTCCAGCGATTGTTGCATATAATGGAATCTATTTACCGACAATCCAGGTTCGGCCTGAGGAGTAACTGAAACACAATGCTTTAGATGCACAAATTTCTGTTTACCTGGGGTTAAATAAATTTATTTGGTGTTTAATTATGGCACATTCATACTAAAGACATACAGGGTGTGATCACCAAACTATACGGTGAAAAACGATAAGTTAATACACATGTTGGGGTGTTTCCCCAACACCTGCTATATATAAACTGCTGCACATAATTATCGTTACAAGCGCATTTTTCATTCAAATTTGATACCGATTCCTAAAATACTGAACAGACTTAAAAACAGATCAGATTTCGAAAGGTCTTTTCATCATCTTTCGAATTATTGGTAACAACTTCATGAATTTTGACCGTGTATGTTCCCCATTTTGTAGGAAGAACATGCTGATATTTTCTGAACGTAACATTTCATAGATATTGGCCATGCCTCGAGACCTTTTTGGGATTTTGCTATTTCTGCTATGGTTTTCGAAAAAAAAAATTAATTTTCTGTTTCTACATCAATTTGCTCTATTCTATAAAGTGCATTAATCAAGTTAGTCTTTGCTAACTTCTATCCCTCTCTTCCTGAAATAAAGAACTCGCCCTGAAAACATTTACAATGGTTTTAATTAGGAACTTAAATCAACAACAAAATCAGTTATTTGTTCACTATAATGATTCATGTGAAAAATGAGAACCAATACTCTAGAGAGCATCAGACAAAAATATTGATTGGCTTAATCACCCAACATTAACAATAGACTAGAAGGTTCACTCTAAGCCCCGCCTCCAGCATTCCCCTCCTTGTCTCGTCAAGGAACCCTGTGAAATGCTGGTTAACCGCTCAGCCTCGTGCCACGTTTCACCCCGGTTCGTCTAAAGTGTGGCGCCTCGCCTTTGTAAGTGCTACATTAAAAGTGCCGACTGAGACTTTCTAGTCTCTTGTTAATGTTCGGTGGCTAAACATTTAAAACCTTGTTTTAACTTTACTTTATTTTTACGTTTTACTTCAATCCTCTGGCCTTAATTCTAACAGTAAATTCAAGTTACTCCGTATATTAGAAGCTTCCATACTACCTATTTTATCCTTTTAAAATCAAGAGGGTCAGTTAAAAAACATATGATATAAACGTCATGTTACCTATCAGAGGACGTTCACTGGTTGTTATTGTCAAATTGACAGTATTATTGTTGATACTTTGTTGTTGTATTCAGAATCTGTTTCCTTTAAAAAATTTAAAAATCAGCTTGACCACTCAATAAACCAAGAAATTATCAATACTTGTGCATGAAGGATTAAATAACTTCATTCAAAATGACACGACTAAGCCAGCGGGAGATGGAAAATGCTGTAAGGTAAGAATTAGATATAATTTTTATTTTTCCGACCCAGGATGACCAGTCGTAGAAATGACCTTGCTGTAAACCACCGAAGAACTCTTAATTCGAGTCAGATAAGGAATGTTACAGGTTTGAATGTCTCCTACATGACCATACGGCGTCGCCTCCACGAGCGCAATTTAGATGCTCGAAGACTAGCAGCGTGTCCCCGATTCCTAAAGATCCATCAAGCTGCAAGAAGGGGAATAGCAGAATGGGCTAGGTGCATGTTTGAGGATGAGGCTAGATTTAACCTGTATAATTCTCATGGGCGTACTTTAGTGTAGAGAGTAAGAGGGGAACGATTCAGAGAAGAGGATATGGAAGCGAGGCGAGGGTGGCGTTTGCAGGAGGCGGTGTGACTGTTTGGGGTGGAATCATGAGGAATGGTAGGATTGAAATGATTGGGCAAGGTATGACTGCCGTGACGTATGTAGGGAGATGTTTGAGATATATTGTTTTACCCTTTACAGAAAATTTTGGGAACGAGTTTGTTTTAATCAACGCCGACGGCAATGCTCGGCGTCATACAGCAAGAATCGTCAATGACTTGCTTAGGGAAAACAATATCACGCGAATGATTTAGCCTGCTAGGTCGCCGGATATAAATCCTATAGAGCATGTGTGAAGTAACCTTAAGTTACGTTTGAATCCGGAAGAGAATGAATATCAAAATTTGCAAGAATTGGTGGACGCGATTTTGCGTGAATGGGAAGCTATTCCCTAAAACTTGATTGCCGGACTAGTGGATTCTATGCCTGAGAGAGTTAGGAACATCATTCTAAATAGAGGCGGCCCAACAAGGTTTTAAATGTTCATCCCATCAATATTTTTGTTTGACGCACTCCAGGGTATTTGTTCTCATTTTTTACATGAATCATTATAGTGAACAAAGACCTGACTTTGTTGTTGATTTAAGTTCCTAAATAAAACCATCTTACTTGGTTTCAAGTCGAGTTCTTTATATCAGGAGGAGAAGGATAGAGGTTAGCAAAGACTAACTTGATTAATGCTCTTTATAAAATAGAGCAAATTACACCGTAGTATATATTCGCAAAATCCCAAAAATGTCCCGAGGCATGGTCAATAACTATGAAACGTTACATTCAAAAATATCAGCACGTTCCTCCTACAAAATGGGGAGCCAGCGAATTTTTTGTTAAAATGCACGACTTTTTGTTTCACCCTGTATTATTAGTAAATTTAAGAAGTTGTTACCAATGATTCAAAAGACGATGAAAATACCTTTCGAAATCTGACCTACTTTTTGAAGTCCGTTCAGTAATTTAGGAATCACAAGGTATCATATTTGACTCAAAATGCGCTTGTAACGATAATTATGTGCAGCAGTTTATCTCTTTTATTCTTTACTAATATAATTTTGGGCAAAGTATTCCATGAAAAATAAGTAAAATAATAAATCTGACATCACTTCCCCCACAATATCGCACATTTTTCTTTAAACCGGGCGGCAGTGCTTTATACAGGCTTGCTCAACGAAAACTTAGCTTCTCGATTTTCAGTACTTAAAATTAAAATTTGGAGAAACGGTCGGATCCGTCGATTTACTTTATTGGGAATATGTTTTATTGTATTTTCAGCGTTTCAACTTCAACTCCCAAGCGGGGGTGACAATCACCTCCGAAAATTGACATAGGAAGGGGTGTCGAGTGATTATTTTAAAAGTATTTTACTTTTACCCTTATTATTATTTTTTTATGTGTGTGCCACAGGCCAAGAAAGGCTAAAGCCTATAATATCCCGTGAGGATACCGTGACCTGTTATATGGCTTATAGCGTCTACGTTGTCCACGATACTTTTAGACAACGCAGTAGTACTTCCACGGTGGTTATTGTACAACTACAACAACTACTACTTTTGTGGCTCTCAGGCCGGGAATCGAACCCGGGTCTCCCGCGTAATAGGCGGGCATACTGACCACTATACATTGATATTGTTTTACCGAAGTGCCTTCTTTACTATATCTCCTCAACTGACGTGGATCGATCCCCAATCTGAACTACATAACCTGCACACCATTCAAGGCGTGGCGTGGCGTCACGGATTTCAGTACGTGACAATATATATTTATTCATAACATTACTTGAGAATAAATATTTTTAGCATGCTCCGATCCTCTAGACCCTGAGTATCTTATTAAGCATGTTTTTGGTAAGTTAAATTACAATTAATAAAATCAGTGTTAAATAACTGTAACAAATTAGCCTGTTTTCCTTAATATATATTTATTTATAACAAAAAGATAGCAAATCCCTCACGGTACTTCTCCAATTAAATGTAAGCCATAGGTAATAGACCAAGGATCACGTACGGCAAACAACGTGTTTTCTAAGCCAAATTCAGTGGACTAAAGAGACACGCGTTCCTGGCGATTACAAGAGCTTTTCTTATTATTCCACTGGTCACATCTTCTTCATATCCACCTGGAAAAAGGCCGGACTATCCAACACATAATGTACACTGCACACTGAACTGCTGGAGAGTATTAAGTGCTAAGTATCTTTGGACAATATGTCTGCCCTAGACACTGAACTCTTACCTAGATAAGAATAATCGGTTTGGACCAGAACTGCTCAAAGCAAGGAGATTAAGGATATATGGAGGGTCGGAGCTGGATAATACCGCATAGAAAATGACCAAACATAAACTTTCTGTCAGTTTGAACTAGTGTTGTGCACCGGTCAATTAACCGCGGTCAAAATTGTCAGTTGAACGAAACCGAAAAGATTTTGACCGGTCCAAACTTCTCTGCGTCAACAACTGCTGTTGCACAGGCGAGGACGGAGTAGGGCAAAAAGCAGCCAGTACGGTGTAAAGCTACTGTGGCTTTGCACGAGTTCTACCGATAAGAAAGAGCTGACAAATTACACAGAGGTTTTTGTACCTTCCTTCTTCTTATGCCTGTGCCGAACGAAACTGGTCGGTGTGGTGAAATGTCCAGTCTAAGAAAAACAACCGATTGAAGACCACAACTATTGGCAAAATCATAGAACTATACCATAACCTGAGATTCCTGAAAAACATAGACAAAGAAGACATAGAGAAAGAAATTCCAAGAGGAGTTCGAAGACTTCATCCCACTACTGAAATTGGAGACGGAAAGTGACTGTGATACAGAGGTAGCTGTGGGGAGAGTGGTAATACTCTCCTGGATCCTATCGAGGTTTGTTGTATTCCAATTCTGTGTTGATTTTCTATTTTTTTTTCTTTTAGTAAATTTGTTTTGTTAATTGGCAACACATGTTAAGTTGTAACGCAACTTCTTACCTTCATTATTTCCTTTTGTGGAAATAAATGTTTATGTTCGTTTGTAAGCAGCCAGTTGTTTTTTAATCGTCTGCAATATCCATAATATAATAATCTTCAAGTTTGAAGTAGCTGCTATTATTCCCATTGATATGACTGACAGCTCGTCAAAATTTGTAGAGAAAAAGCTTGTAGTTAATAATTAATTAAACACTTCAACTTCAACATGAGGGCCTGAAGACCTTTAAAAGTGAGATATCACTTATTCGTTTTCGCTGGGGTGAGGATAACCCCTAAAATTTGAAAAGGTAGATTTTTTATTTCTACGTCATTTCTTAACCCTTTGAGGCCGGAATTATTTTTCTATAGTATTCAGATAAAAACTACGTTAAACTGATTTATTTCTTGTGCCTGGAACATATTTCTGTACTTTTTTTTAACTCGGCTATTAAGTTTATTGTTAATTATGTGTCTTCACCATGGGGTCACTAGGAAAAACTGTGCAATGAGAGAAAACTTTTAATTTTGTCTGGAATACTATGGCGTTTAAAGAACTTTCCGGAAAAATATGTAGAAGCATATCAGTGGGTATTTCAGCGTCAATTTCATCTGCTGGTCCAGATATTTCATCAAATCCTTTTAGTTTTTCGCAGAGAGTGCGTTTTTAGTCCACACAGTTTGTTTTGTCATTTCTTGGTCTCGGATAGTAGAAAGGGGTTATCACTAATCTTTTCTTGTTACTATTTTCAACATCATTTATATGTTCGAGTTAAACGTTATCAGCAAAAACAATAGGCAAGTTTTCAATATCAAAAGTTTCAGAAGCGAATGGTACGTCAGAATCTTGGACCTCTTCAATATCGTCATCGCTGCAATCACGCACTTCACTAGCGTTATCGTTAGAGAGCTCCTCAATGTAATCAAGCAAATCGCCCGGATTCATATCCAACAACTGCGTATAAAACTCTTTTTTAGGCGCCGCAACAAATATTTTTGGAATTCTTAGTGGCTCCAGGAAGAACTCACCACATATTGTATACGGTGAATACGAAAAAAAGTTTTCAATAAAATTACACACATCGTTCTTCCTGTCTGTCTATATATGTGCATCTCTCTTAGTACAGTTTGTTTTGTGGTGTTCAATAATACAGATATCAGAAGTGCTGCTGCCGTAGAAGTAAGGTTTTTTTCCATATCGTGCGTACTCATCCGATGGAAAGGCATGGTGCTTATTTCAACTATATCTTTTTTTATGGCAATGACAGACACACTAAAGGGAGATCCTATGATACTCGACGAGCCGTGTGTTTTCGAAGACGTTGATTTACACGCTTCTTGAATAGCTGTAGGTTGTAATTTGAGGGAAACAGATGTCCTGGGAGTGAGTTCCACAGCGATGCAGTGCGCCAGACAAACGAGTCCTTGTAAAGGGATGTTCTACGTGTTTCCAGTTGTCCAACGAACGGGTGCGCTCTGGCCGTCTGTCGTGACTGTCTGACAGGCGTTGCTGGAGGCGGGATGAGGCAAGCCAAACCTTGGGAACATCTGCCTGGAAAATATCTGTAAAACAGGGCTATCTCGGCCACATGTTTGCGGTGTTCCAGACTTTAGGGTGTGCTTCGGTGCGGCACCCCAAATGCGTGAGCAATATTCTAAGCACGGCCTTATTTGCGCTTTGTAGAGCAAAAGCAGCAGCTGCGTTGTATACAGTTTTTGTTACGAAATAGCGCACCAAACTTCTGCGAGGCTGATTTTGCGATGTTAACAACATACCAGGACGTATTGCTGTTGACCGAGACACGCAGTAATCCGATTGAGGAGAAGGAAGGAATGGTCGATCCTGCCATAATGATGTCAAGGCCCACCGTATTGGCTTTCTTGGCAAACGTGCCCGCTAGGGTTGTTGCTCCATTGAACTGGACCAAATTTCTGTCGCGCCAAGTTCGAACCCTCTCCAGATCTTGATTAATTGCCGTAATCTGCAACTGTGTGCGGTAATAAGTCTCAGTCGCTGGTAAAGATTTCTCTGATCTAAATTGGGAGACAAGGGTACTGTCATCTGCAAAACTGTAAACAGAATTATTGGTTTCGGTCAGCAAGTCATTAATATAGATGAGGAACAGAGTTGGTGAAAGTACTGCGCCCTGAGGCACGCCCGCGTTAATGGCGAATGTGTCTGAGATGTGTCCATCAACTGCAATGTGCAGAGATCGGTTCTTAAGGAAACTGGCACGCCAGCTTCAGAGAGAGGCTTGCAGTTGGAATATAAGTATACAATGCAATCGCTCGAGATTTTCCGTAGGTCTCAATTGCCCTGCTCCATATTTTAGTAAAGCATTTGACACTATAGATCACCAAATGCTTTTGGCCAAGCTGCACTATTTTGGTTTTTCGATAAATGCGGTAAATTTTTTCAATTCGTATCTTATAGATCGCCTGCATTGTGTTCGAACGGTGAGGGACTGTGAAAATACATTTTCAAACTTTTTACCATTTAAAGGAGGGGTGCCCCAGGGTTCCATATTGGGTCCCTTACTTTTTTCCCTTTATGTTGCTGACATGAACCATTGCATTGAGGAACTCTAAATTACAGCAATTTGCTGACGATTCCCAAATTTATATTTCATTTAACATAACAGATATTCAGGTGGCTCAGGATAAAATAAACTCTAATTTACAGAGGATTGCTTTGTTTGCTGAAAGCCATAACTTAAAATTGAATGCCTCCAAGTCGTGTGCTATGTTTTTTTCAAAAAATGGGAGTCATCTGCAAAACTGCGCTGAAAATTTTAAAATTAGTATTAACGGAACAAGCGTGCCAACAGTTGCGGAAAAACGAAATTTGGGGGTTATATTCGATTCAAATCTCGGCTTTGCTTCTCACATTAAGTCTAAAGTTAAGATCGCTTACGCGCGTTTAAGAAATTTATTTCAGTACAAAAATCAGTTACCATCTAATATCAAATATTTGCTTTGCGATTCGCTTGTACTCTCTCTAGTAGATTATGGGGATATTGTGTATGGCGACTCTTTAACGATGTTTTTATCAAAAACAATACAAAAACTGCAAAATAGCTGTGCGCGCTTTTCTTTTAACATACCTTATAGGAATCATGTTACTCCTTATCTAAATTCAAATTCCATTTTAAATATGACAAACAGGAGAAAATGTCATATGTATAACTTAGTCTACAAAGTAATTAAATCAGGTCAGCCGCCATATTTAAGAGATTTATTTTTTCACCACTATCATTCACACAATATAAGAAATCCACACCTGTTCAGAATCCCACATCATAGTACCGCGAGTTTTGAAAAATCTTTTCAATATGTAGGAATTCACATGTGGAACAAGTTGCCAGATTATATTAAAGAATGTTCACCAAAGAAGTTTATCGCATATGTCAAAGAAATTCTTTTAAATTCTCAAAGAGCATAAATCACTTTCGGCCCCGCCGATCTTGCACACATTGAATAAAAATTTAAAATTATTAATTCTAAAGTGAATATTCTTTGTTGCGTTCCGTTGCCTCCGCCTTTCAGCTTGTGTTTGTGTTTCGTTGCATTCGCCCATCATCCTATGTGCTTGTGGTATATATTATAATAGATGTACGGAATTCGTACTTTTGTGGTTTGTAATAGTATATTTTGCAATTAACATTGAGAGGTGCTATATACTTACTTATTAGTATTAGTTTTAGTATACGTTAACGGGCTGGACACCACATACGCGCCTAGTTCGCTTATGTGTTATCGGTTTTGTAATCGCAGTTCAGTCCGCATTACCTACTTAATATTTTTGTATATTATTTTCATAAAATCATCTTATGAAATATGCTTGAGTGGTAATAAAAGTTTTTTGAATTTGAATTGAATTTGAATATTATGAGTGACATAGACCAATATATCGCCTGTCGATCTCTCTTTGGGAGAGCCGTATTGGTTATCGCTAATTAATCTGTTAGTCTCAAGGTACTTGAGTAGTTGATGATTGACTACACGTTCCATGACTTTGGAGATTATTGGAAGCTAGGCAATTATGCGATAGTTTGAAAGCGTGGGTTTCTTGCTTTTTTGGAACAGATTGCACTCGAGCGACTCGGTAAGACAGATAAAAAAGTCTGGAAAATGGATGCAGTTGGGGCAGTTCTTTAAAACGATAGCAGGTATTCCGTCTGGTCCTAATGCCTTTTGCCTATCTAGTTCTTTAAGAATGTTACGAATATCACGGTGATGAAACTTAACTTCTGCCATGGTACTGTTGATGTTCGATATGGTGGGGAGAGCCTTGCCTTGGGGAACATTTAAGGTGGAGTGCGATGAAAACATTTTGGCGAGCGTGTGTGCTTTTTCCTTGGCTATAGTCGCCGTGATGATGGGAGAGACGTTTATGTAAAGTTATTACGTACTGCCTGGACTTACTACTGCCGAGCAGTAGTAAGTCCTGAAACCACTGGGTCATTACAAAAGTTTATTCCTGATCATTTGATTGTGTTTGCCCTTAGTTTCGCCAATCACACGTTTGCATTCGTTTCTCGCTTCGGCAAAATATAATTCCGCTTCTTGGTTACGCCTAACGTTTGACGTGAAGTTGCATTATGGAAACTGTCAATACCTACTGTACTATGGAAAGGTGCAGAGATCTTTTTAGACCCAAGGTGGACCAAGATATTGTTTTTTTATGTATGGACGTCAACGTTTGTTGTTTTGATTCTAACTTAATTGTTTCTTAAAGTCGATTTTATTAGTTTTTTAGTAATTAATAAATTATTATTTGATGAATATGTATGTATTTATTTTTTAAGTCAGATAAGGAAAGGTGGCAACATCGTTTTCAATCCCAGGATGGACTAACTAGATATTAAATTTTAAAAAGTTTCCGGAAATGTCGATAAACTTTGGTTATTATGCAGACATTCTTTTTAGATACCTGTATTATTGACAGTTTGACAATTATTGTGGTTTATTTTAAGTCCAAAATTATACGAGAAGAAACGGGACACAAACGAACTTTATTCGTCTTGCTAAACATGTTCCAAATTAGGACCTTTTTTTGGTCGGTACAAATCCATTTTGGAACACTTTGACTTACCATTTTGCGCGATGTGATATTGACTTATTTCAGAATATTCGTCAAGTGTATTAGTTGTGATTTATATTGTGAACTACTAAAAGGTATATACTAATAAATAAATATCACCCTGTCCAAAGTTTGAAGTTGAACTTGGAAATTATTATATAAACATTAAAGGAAAACTATAAACAACGCGAGTAGGCAACGCGATCGATTATCAACCTTAAACATGCAACGCTCAGCAGATTTTATGATATAAATACTGTAGCGAACCTTCAGTTCGCCAGACTTTGTGTCTCACTTAAACCTAATTTCCTTCTCTGAGTCGTCTTGCTCGAGCATATTGCTCGCGGACTCAACTTCCTTCCCTGAGTTGTCTTGCTCGAGCACATTGCTCGCGGACTCGGGGGTTGCCTGCCCTCAGTATTACAAGTCAAATCTACAGGAGTTTTATTAAAAGATAATTTTCAAAGTAAAAATCAGTAAGTTCAAGTGCAACTTTAAGTGAAAAAAACTAACTATAAATGAAACACAACACAAACTCTTAAGAAAAACTATATTTATAAAACAGTGACCACAGACTTAGAAACAATTCATAAATATACCTCAATCAAGAAAGCATGTGCACCTTAGTACTTGGGTATAATAAAATCTTATCACCATTTCTGACCGATAGACATTGCTAATCTTCTCTCGTTAAGTTTGACCGAAATGCGTTGTTATTGTTTATTCGAAGTGCTTTCTTTATCATCTTCTCACCTGACGCATGACGTAGAGCGATTCCGAATCTGAGCTCTTCTCCTGCACGCTAATCAAGGCGTGGCGTCACGGGATAAAACAATTCGTGACAATATTAAAGAAGTTTAATTACAACACCACTGAACAAGCTACCTCCGAGACAAACATCAAACTTGTGACATATGAAGTAAATTTTTTTATCAAAACTGTATTTTCAATGTAGCAGTATATTAGAATACCAAATAAAGTAGGCCCATTAATCTTGAAGGTGATGTTTGTCGTTGTTGTGCGCATCGTAGCTAAAAAAAGCAATTTTAGTCCCTACTTTTAGACTACATTAATCCGCTCTTTTTAGCTACGGAGGACAAAAATTCCTAACAAACCATTCTTCAGATGATTGAAGAAGCTATGGTGATATAACTCCAGAAATCCAGATTTCACTAAGCCATTTAATAACAATTACTGGTTGTATTATTGACATTGAGTTGAGATAAACATACGCAACAAACGATTGATATTTAGGATTATTTGCCTACATCGCTTTGTTGGTCTGTACGAATTCACATTGGCAAACAGATACACTGTTTGTTTCCATATGCATGTGTAGTTTTCGAATTACAAATAAGCTTAATATTTCCTGAAATATCCACAATAAATTCAATATTATTTTCAGGTCCTACGATAAGAAAATCAATATAATTTAAACCCACTAAATTGATAGCTTCTCATAGTAAAACAATGTAATCAGGAATTAAATATCTCTTCTGCTTATGAGATAAAATCATATCTAGTTTTTGCATAGTTGTCGTTAGTTAAGAAGGTAACAAGTCAAGAGATCATAGAACGGCGTGTGGACAATAAAGAGATGAATCGCAAAATGAGATAAACATAAGTTTATTAGTCTAGACAGGCGCCAGGAAAGCCCAATACTGACTGACGGTCCAAGGATGACAATAGATGTCAGCTATTTATTACTTACACTTCTAGAAAGACGCTGACCCCCCTCCCCCCCCCCCCCCCACTATGCTGAGGCAGAAGAAATACAAGTGACCGGCCATCAAGATAACCTGACCTTACTCCTATGGACTTCTTTTTATGAGGTTACATTTAGTCACTAATTTACCAAACCCAGCCCAGCAGGCTTTTCTGGAAGAATTGCGAGGATAATCGATACATGTCGAAGTATTCCAACGGAAAATTTCCAGGAAGTTAAGGAGGAATTTGGAAATCTACTTTATTTCTGTTTAGAACAAAATGGAAATCATTTTTAGCCCTTAATAAAATAAATAAAAAAGAACAAAAACCAAGTATTTGCATTATTGAAAGAAATAGGGTTTTAGCACTACAATGGTGTAGTGTTTAATTTAGGCCCAGGATGCTTTTTCATCATTTACGTTTCTTTTCTAATTTTTCCTGCCAAATTTTGCAAAAGCCCGTTTTAAAATATTTCCTTATAATTTTGCTAACATTTCGTACTTAAATCTCATTAATTTTGGTATCGCTCAAAATCATTTTTGATAAGCTTTCCAAAGAGGTATTACAAATGGGGTAGTGCCATTTAAGATTTTAAAGTAGATGAGGATGGTACTTCAGGGGTGGGTGAGGATGGCCTGCAAAATACCTCATTATTATGACCTAGCGTTTTTATAGGAATGGTATTTTGTTTGTTTTTATATCTTCTTATTTGTAGAAAATATGGCGATTATAAATTTTTAATTTGTGACCCTTTATAGTTTATTCATTGTCCTAATTCCCATCCTATAAACCAGAATATCTCCCTGTAGATTCCCGGTTTCATTTCATAAATGGTAATTAATAAAACCCTAACCATTTCTGTTAATACGATACTTAAAGGGTTTATTAAATAATAACTATTATATTATATAAAATATGCCTCAAAACTTTTAGAACTGATTGCCATAGCTAAAATACTTTTTAGAGCTTTAGAAAAAATCCACCAGGTCACTGGTAATGTACAGGGTTATCCAACGAGGACTAGACAAGGCGATTTTTTGACTTTTCCTGTACTTTTATAAAAAAAACTGAAATAGCCATCTTATGTAATTTTCTCCCGCGAATTCGGATATGTTCAGCACAAAACAATTGAACATCAAATAAAAGTGGGGTCACTTTGATATTTTTTTAAATGGAACACCCTGTATATTACTACATATTTGGACTCTCTAGAAAAATCTAAATACATTTTGTGTATAATATCCTATACCTATCTTTAGCTGCTTACCAAATATTTACAGTTGAAAGTCGGGCATTTTGACACTTTGACAGGCTCTAAAATCTAAACCGCACGAGATCAAAGAAAACGGTTTGCACATTCCTATATTGGGTTTTCATAAGCTATCGAATGATAGTAACTTTGAATTTAACCGGAGGTTTAAAAGTTCCGGTTAATTTTATCCGCAGGTTAAATTCGAAGATACTGTCATTCGATAGTTTATGAAAACTTAAGATAGTAATGTGCAAACCGTTTTCTTTGATCTTGTTCGGTTTAGATTTTAGAGCCTGTCAAAGTGTCATAATACCCGACTTTCAACTGTTAATATTTAGTAAACAGCTAAAGATAGGTATAGGATATTATACACAAGATGTGTTAAGATTTTTCTAGAGAGTCCAAAAATGTAGTAATATACAGGGTGTTCCATTTAAAAATATATCAAAGTGACCCCTAACACTTTTATTTGATGTTCAATTGTTTTTTGCTGAACATATCCGAATTCGCGGAAGAAAATTACATTAGAAGGCTATTTCAGTTTTTTTTTTATAAAAGTACAGGGAAAGTCAAAAAATCGCCTCGTCTACTCCTCGTTGGATAACCCTGTACATTTTGACATAATATATAAATGGCCATAAAAAACGTCACAATAAAAAGTACTGACAATTACTTATCACATTTATTTCCTGCACGATCGGGCGCTCTAAGTCAACAAAATTGGCACACTACATTGGACATAGATATATATGATTTTGGTGGCATCAGGAACGATCTTTAAAAATTTACTAGAACTACAACACACACCCTTAACTCTATCAAAAAAGCGCATTCTTTTTGTTTTCCGCAAAGTTTCAGCATTAAAAAGGCCACTCTGTTGCGAAACTTTAAATTTAATTCAGCCGTTCTGCACAAACTTTCCACTATACCGACTGGAACGGGCACATTGATATAATTTCCTCTATTTTGTTCAGATAAGTTATGATTGGGCTACAGAAAGGAATACAAAAGCCCCAAAGGATCTGTATTCAATTTAATCAATGGTCGGAGAAAACTTCCAGATTTGTGGCTGCATATTTTTTATTGACTTTGTAAGCAGCCGACAGACTATAATTCATTGTCTTGTTTATTTTAGTGAGATGAAGTAATTCTTTGTTCTTTATGCTTAACCAGAATCTTTCAGCTTGGTTGCTGGATGAGTTTTTTGCATCCATTTTGGATATTTATTTATCAAACTTGCGCATTATCTTTTAATAGAAGCCTAACAATACAAAAAAAAAACTACGGAAGATTTTGTCAAGAATGAAGCAGATATTTTTCGTTATGGAATTTGTTTAGATTATGGTTACATTCCAAAATATAGGAACACAAGGGAATTATATCATCACATTATATTGGTCCGATTACATAGTATACTACTACTTTTCCAATTAATTCCGGTTAAAATTCAGCAATTTACATCCGTGTCACGTAGTAATGATTTGACCGTCTATTTCGGCAAGAGCCTCTTAATTTAATTTCTTTCGGAAAGGGAGAAGAGAGCCACATGTGCTTTCCTTAAATAAAAGTAAATCTTTAGTATTAAGAAAGTTTGAAGAGCTGAGACTATTTTAGTTCGTGAACGTCTGGGATTTTTGCTATTTTTATTTTTTTTTATGGCAGTGGCACACACACTAAAGTTTGGTCTCATGATTCTTTAGTTTTATAAAGTGCATACCTTGTGTGGGTGTAGTGGATTCTGATTCCAAGGCATTCTATATCTATTTGTTGATCAAACTCCCAGATGGTCTGTACTTGCTTTACTTTTTGTATTACTTAGTGGCCATTTTTTGGCGCTCATTTGGCGACTCAAATCTCTTTTCATTTAATTAATTTAGGTTTTTTAATTTCCTAGATGAAACGGGCTTGATTAGAACTTTTAAAAGGTAAAAAGAGATGAAAACCACCTGAAAACTGAATCCGGATGGTTTTTCGAATGACAATTATTCGAACGACAGTTCTTCGAACGACATTTCTTCGAACGGACAGTTCTTCGAAAAGACAATTCTTCGAATCGACAATTTTTCGAATGTGTAATTCTTCTAATGGACCATTTTTCGAATCCTTAATTTAGTTTGGGTTAAGCCCTTTTACCGTTTTAGCAAAATTTCTGCATGGTGCGTGGTGTAGAAGGTAGCGTTCTTGCCTGTCATTCCGGCGCTGCGGGGTCGATTCTCGTCGGTCGCGACAGTTGTTTTGTTTATTGTTTTTTATTAATTAACTTTTTTCCTAATTTTGGGATAGTTTGGGTTAGTTTTGGTTAGCACTTGGTTAGTTCTTGTTGATTGAGTCCCCGTAGCGAGCGAAGCGAGCGGAGGGTCATGCAAAGCCCTAATAATTATATGTAAATAATATGTTTAATAAACAATTTCAATAAATTACGTTAAAATTATCTTTATGTTTCTCTAATTTAAGATTTTCGAAAAACGGTCCTTTCGAATATTTGTCTTTTCGAAAAACTATCCGTTCGAATAATTATCCATTCGAATAATTGTCCATTCGAAAAACTGTCCTTCGAAGAACTGTCTTTCGGAAAATTGTCATTCGAAAAACAGTCCTAGATTCCTGAAAACAAACCCGTTATATTTCATTCTGGGACAATTGACCTTACCTTATTTTGTATTTGTTACTTCATGGTGGAAGCTATTTGTGGACATATATCACCATAAATGCCGTATTATTTCGGTTTTGTTTGATTTTCTATAATATAGTCTGCACTTTATTATGTTCTTTCCATGTCTTTGGCGCTTCGGGAATCGTGCTATCGTGTCATTGACATTGACGCCTATCGTCGAAAACGCATTTTGACGATACTATCGGTCGACCAGCTAGTGATGTGTATTCCGAATCACAATGTCATCGATCTGTTATTTATATATATTTGTTTTTCGGACCACTTCTTGTAAATTAATATTACAGATTACTGGTCAATGTTCCAGTGCAACGTAGTGGAATAGGAAAAATATGAGTGGCTTGGTTCTCGGATGTCGTCATAGCTCGTGGGGATAGGTTGCCCGGAAAAAATGAACTGAATTTTTAGTAGCCCTATCGAATGTGCCTTCCGCGAGTGGAGCGAAGCCTTGGTACGTAATTACAAACACTTTTCAATGAAATAACGGACAAGTCATTTAATATCTACTCTTTTTGTGGTCAAGGTGTTTATTTAAGTTAAGTAGGATTTGTTACATCACGATCATAGGGCGACTGACAGTGGTACCCACTTCCCCGGAGAGGTACAGACTACCAACTGGGACGAGGAACCAGAGCCAGAGATGGACTGGAACCTTGCCCGCAGTGTGGTGACTGAAGAATCCATAACTTGGGCAGTGGGGGAGTTCAGTCCATATAAGGCAGGAGGGCCGGTTGGAATTATACCCATGATGCTGCAGGCGGGCCTTGACACGTTACTTCCTTACTTAAAGAGAGTATTCGAGGCCAGCATAGCACTAGCGTACGTTCCACAAGCTTGGAGAGCAGCGGATGTCGTCTTCATCCCCAAGGCAGGGAAGAGAGACTATTCCCATCCCAAGTCCTTTAGGCCTATAAGTCTAACTTCATTTTTAATGAAGACAATGGAACAAATGATTGACAGGTTCATCATGGAAGAGATCTTAACTGATTCTCCTCTGCATGATAATCAGCACGCCTACAGAAGGGGGAAGTCGACTGAAACGGC
>MU185566.1:0-24354 GCA_016904865.1 Pissodes strobi
GCATAATTCAATATGGCGTCGCGCCGCCATATTGAATTATGCCCTCTACAACGCCATCTTTAAAAAGAATGGCCACTTGTGATACATCGTTCAAAAGGGAAATTCGAGCTCTATCCAAATGTGTTAACATATGTACAGGGTTCTATTCAAAATTTCGAGAAAAATTGACATAAATTTTCACGTTTTAAGGAAAAACTAAAAATGCTTCAATTTTATAACAATTATCTAGAATTTCCAACAGTGAGAAAAATCTGAATGAAAACCTATCTTGTCTTCTATATCAATAGACAGTTTGACTAAAACTCCAATGGTGATGTCAAAATGCCGCCATATTGAATTTGGGATAAATGCCCTCTACGCCGCCATTTTGAAAAAAAAATAGCAACTTGTGATATACGGTTAAAAAGGTAATTTCAAGCTCTATTCATATATGTAAAAATATATGCACGGTTGTATTTGAAATTCGTGCCTCATGCTCACTTCCGGTCAAACCGGAAGTGATATTCATTTGTTTTTTAGTGGAAAATCTGAGTTTTCATCAACCATCCCTTCAACCAAAATTTCAAATTTCTCCTTAAAAAAACATTTGAATGGTCCGTTGTTAAACGATTTCGTTGACACCCGGTATAGGAAGGATGGGAAAGCAGACGCATGAAATGGATAGGCGGTTCTAGTAAGAAAAGACATCCCAAGTTATGAATTGGATAGTAAAGAGCTTGACATAGACAATTTATCTGTAGTAGTGAAAATTATGAACAGAAGTGTTAAAATAATTTCAGTGTACAAAAGACCTAACAAGGAGTTGAAGGAAATAAATGTAGCAGTACTGATGGGTGCAATCGTAATGGTGGGAGATATGAACTGTCATTCAATCGCATAATAAGACCTGTAGCATAGATGAATATAGCTAACGCAAGCTATATTCATTTATGCCTGTAGGAATAGAAGAAGTCTGATGGAACAGGCAGCGATGCGGTCATCTGGAGGGACTGGATATAGCTATTTTCAAGATGTTTCACAGTAACATGGAGCTGACAGTGTTTAATGAAGGAACTTCAGACCACAACCCAATTGTGCTGACGGTGGATAAAGGCGCAGAAAGCAAACTGATAAAAACAAGATCAACTAAATGTATTGGGTATAAGATGGTTGATGAAATGTTGCGATCTCCAAAGTTAAGTTGTGAAGGAGATATAGAAAAGTACTAACTGATTTCCCAGAGTAATGAAGGAGGCCTACAATGGCAGTATTATCGCAAAAGTAATTGAAGTGGGATCTATTGATGAACTTCCAATGCGTCTTAGGAATTTAATTCGTGAAAATGAGAAAACTAATGAAGCTAAAACAGAGCTAAATACCCATTCTAAGAAAAATATAGGCTGGTATCCCGCAGGAGTTCATGCTGGAACCGTTACTATACAGTGTTTTTATAAGTAACTTTATTGGAGATCCAAGTATATTCACTGGCCTGGCTATCAATTACTTAAACTTTTTACTGTCCAAGGAAGATTGGTTTTCTGCTCTGGAGGTTCTTGATTTTGAAGATAAATTTACGTATTTTTTTTGGTACTTTCCAGAGTTTGTTCAACATAAGTTTTCCCCATATAACTAAGCGCAAAAATAGTCAAAAAAGCCAAATTTATGGGTGACTCCCGCAATTGTTAATGAGGGTGAACAGTTACGGCTTCTTCTTTCCCAAATTAGATGTGGTGGTAGTGTTGAACTCTTAACTTCTTACAGAGCCAGACTCAAGAACCACAGGAGGAATATTGCTGCTGCAAAGAAGAGGTATAATTCTGAAAAAATATCAACTTCCACCAATATAACCCGAACTTCATGGGACGTGATTAGGTCAACTTCAAACTTCTCGCATCATAAATCAAAAAGGGTTCCAAAGTCAATTTCTGTTGGTGGTCCCCAGAATGTTGCAAATTCATTTAATAAATCTTTTTATTGACTCGGTATCGATGCACACAGAGAACTTTAAGGTTCCAATTAACATTGAGATGCCATGCACCAGTTTTCCATCAATTTTCTTACTTCCTCTTAATCAGCATGAAACTCTAGAAATGATTAAATCTGCATCAATGAAAAGGTCTTGTGGCGCAGATGAGATCCCCTGTAATTTGTTACGTGAGTGTTCCGCCGGAATTCTCTCTGTGTTGACTCATCTCATAAATTTATCGTTCCAATTTGGCTACTTTCCAAAAGAACTCAGAACTGCTATTGTTGTACCTTTTCTCAAAAAAGGTGACATATCACTTGTTGAGAATTACAGGCCTGTTGACCTACTGTCTGTGTTTTCGAAGATTTTTGAAAAAGTTTATAAAAAAGACTTTCTAGATGCATTTAATGTATTGTCGTGTCATCAGTTTGGATTTCGCACGGGACTCTCCGTATCGGATGCAATAATGTCCTTCTATGCCACAATTTTAAATAATTTTTAATTAAAATTGAAATCTGTGGGTATATTTTTTGAGTTCACTAGGGCGTTCGATACTATTAACCCCACCTTGCTTTTGAACAAACTTTTTTATTATGGAATAAAGCTCTTGAATGGATTAAGACATACTTGTCGGATAGGACACAGGCTCTCAGACTTAGAGTTGAAGATGGAATATCTATGTCTGTTTGGTTGTCAGTTGTAACTGGGGTTCCCCAGGGCAGTATTCCTGGCCCATTACTCTTTTTGCTGTTTATAAATGACATGCCTTTCCTGGTTGATGACTGTTATTTGTCTCTTTTTGCTGACGATACATCTGCTATTGTTGCTGGAAATGACAATCAAGAGCTTCATTTGCGGGCTAGCAAGTGTATACAAGATATCGCAGGATGGTGCCAGAGAAATGGTCTTTGCCTAAATAGCTCAAAAACAAACTTTATGGTTTTTACTCCAATTCGTGCCATTCATATTGCTGAGAGAGGGTTTAACTCATCTTATTCAGCAGGATTCCGCTAAATTTTTAGGAATCATGGTTGATAGACATTTATCTTGAGATGACCAGGTTGAGTCAGTATGCAGAAAGTTATCACAGAACAACTATGCTATTCTCCAACTGAGGGATTTCGTGGATGGCTTTACTCTTAAAACTTTTTACTATGCAGCAGTGCATTCTGCTTTAGCCTATGGCTTGTATATATGGGGAAACTCCTCCAGTATAGAAAGGGTGTTAATCTGTCAAAAGAGAATTATTCGAACTATGTTTAGACTTCCGTTTAGAGAATCTTGTCGTCAGATCTTTAAAATGCAAAGAATCTCAACAGTGATAAATGTTTATATCCTTCAATGTGCATGTCAAGTGTTTAAAAATGCTGATACCTATAAAAGGGTTGGAGATGTAAATTTATATAATACACGTAATGCTAACAAATTCTTTATTCCTATGACTCGGTTATCTCGGGTGCAGGATGGTCCGGTGATTGTATCTCTAAAAATATTTAATCATCTTCCAGAACGTATTAAGGGTGAAAAAACCCACTCACGTTTTAAGAGCTCTTTAAAAACCATACTAGCTGACCTTCCCTTTTATCCTTTGACTGAGTTTTTAAACATAATTTTATTTAGATATAGGATTTTTTCATGATATTTTGGGTTTCTTTTTGTTTTGTTTATGGAAATAAACTATTTGTATTTTTTTATAACTTAGAGATTATTTTGGCTTAAAAGATGTTAAAATTGACAGCTTTTTGTGATGGTTTTAGCAGCCTTAATATAATTCACGAGTGACGCAGTTCCTTTTCTTACTAAATATAGGGAAGTGTTATGTCTATACCATATCACCATTTTTATTCCATTAATTATTATTATATCACCTATAACACTTAATAAAGAGAAAGACATCTTTTTTTTGCAAAATCATAATCAATATTACAAAGTAATGCTTCACACTACAATAACTACATTAGAAAATTGGTCAGCAAGAAGATTAAGATAAGGTACGTATCCAATGCTGCCGAGACTCACTGATACATCGGCAGAGAAAGCTATAATTAAATTGTAAATATAACCGTTGACTGAAGCGAGACTATTTCCGCTTTTTGCTTCTTCATTTAGAGCTTTTAGAATTATTATTAGTTCAGTGCATGAAATTGACGTTTCGCCAGAGATTTAATTATATTGGCAAGAAAAAACGAAAAATAATATAGTACAGACACGTATATAAAAAGCCAATATGATACATGTCTTAAAAATAGTACATCGTACACCAGTGAAAGTCGGGGAGGTTATGCCTCCTGCACGTTCCCCAGATTTATGACCGCTGAACTTTTTTCTATGGGGGGATTCAAAAATAAAAATCTATGCAACATCGCCTAAATCGTTAAAAGATTTGCTACAACGTATTATTGACGAATGAAACCAAATTACACCTGTAATGTTACAAAATATCAGAGAACATTTTTATGTTAATGCCTAGATCTTAAATACCTACAGACAGGCAGGCAGGCCCCGTGAGGAGTTACTAGTCCTCCATGGGGCGCCTCCCCAGGTGGCGGATCGGGGAAAGCCTCCCAGATATGGGTGGTACCGGGGAAATAAAATACCCGGGGCGGACCAAAACTAGCACGTCTGTACTTCAAGTACTTCAAGAGAAGCGGCTTCAAACGACGTCTGATCCGATCCCATGTTAGGGGCGGTCGAAGCAAAGAAGGAAACTATACAAACCCTTCAAAAGGCAACGGGAAACCACTGAAGTATACTTTCCCAGGAAAATTACATGGAAGTAGACATAAAGGAATGGCCCTCAGTCTCCGGCAAAACGAGGGTGCTGAGAATCCCCGGAGTTAAAAATAGAAAACTACTTAATATTGGTACATGGAATGTCCGAAGTATGTTTGAGGCTGGAAAGCTCGCAAACATTATTAATGAAATGAACAGACTTGACATATCCATCCTTGGAATTAGTGAAACTTGGTGGCCCGGATCAGGAATATGCAATTCAGAAGACTGTACTGCTCAGGGAATGACGATAGAGACCACAGAAGGGGTGTGGGAGTAATAGTCACCCAGGAAATTGCCAAGAGCGTCACTGAGTTTATCCCCTACTCAGACAGAACAATGCTACTAAAAATAGAAGCAAAACCTATAAACATCAATGTTATTCAGGTATATGCCCCGACACTTGATAAGAGTGATGAGGAAGTGGACGTATTCTATGGAGAAATTGAAGAATTGTTAAAACTCCCTAAACCACGTGAAGTTAACATCGTACAAGGTGATTTCAATGCAAAAGTCGGCTGTACAGGCTCAGATGATATGGTTGGCCCATTTGGCTTGGGCGATAGAAGCACTAGAGGAGACCGGCTAGTTCAGTTCTGCCAGAAAGGGAAGCTTAAACTTACAAATACCTGTTTTTCACTGCCCCCAGACGACTATATACATGGAAGTCGCCTCAGGATTCTCCTGACAATATAGTTAGAAATCAAATTGATTTTATTATTTTAAACAAAAGATTTGTCACGTCAGTCAAACGAGTATGCACATACCCTGGAGCGGATGTCCCATCGGACCACGTCCTACTTATGGCCTCTTTCAGATTGAAGCTCTACCTGACGAATAGACAAAATCCCAAAAAACAACTGGGTTTGGAGAATCTTAAAAATAACATTGTTAGATCAGAATTACATCGTGAAATCAACGAACGAATGGGAGAACTCCGAGTAACAAGTCTAGATGCCGAAATAAATAATACATGGAACAACATTAAAACGGTCTTAAACGAAACCTCCCAGAGAGTACTAGGACACCGAAAAGCTACCCCTAAAAAAAATGGATGACAGAAGACATTCTTTAACTTATGGATGAAAGACGAAAACACAAAAATGTAAATATAAATCAATATCGAATAATAAACTCACAGATCAGATCTGCAGTGAGAAGAGCCAAAACACAATGGATAGAGCAGGAATGTCAAGAAATGGAGAGGCTGCAACAGATGCATGACACTCATAGAGAGCACAAGAAATTAAAGGAGGTGGCTGGAGACTACAAAAAAAAAACGCCACAGTACTTGTCAACGAAAATAATGAAATAATTGTGGAAACAGATCGAAAGAAAAAGGTCTGGGAACACTATATTGCGGAACTTTTTCGGGGCGATGAAAGGGGAGATTCCGAATCTAATACTGAGAGTAAAACAATGACCGGACCATCGATAACAAGGGAAGAAATTTGCAAAGCAATACAACAATCAAAGGATGGAAAAGCAGCTGGCCCTGATGAGTTACCATCAGAAATCATCAAATTAATAATTGATGACGATAACCTTTCCTTATTAGAGAACGTCTTCAATAGAATTTATAACGAGGGTAAATTCCCTTTGGATTGGCTAAAATCTAACCTTCATTCCACTACCTAAAAAAAATAATGCAAGAAAATGCAGCGACTACCGACTAATAAGTCTAATGAGTCACGCACTAAAAATTTTTCTCAAAGTCTTGCATAACAGAATACACAGGAAGTGCGAGGCAAACATCAAAGACACTCCGTTCGGCTTTAGAGGTGGAATGGGGACACGAGAAGCCCTCTTCGCTATACGTGTGCTGGTTCGTGACTATGAGAAGGCCTTTGACAAGGTCCAACATCAAAAACTAATTAAAGTACTAACAACAACAGACGTGGATGAGAAGGATATTCGCTGTATTCAAAGCTTATACTGGCACCAAACTGCATATATAACAACAAATAATCTCACAACAGACGACATCGAAATTCGCAGAGGAGTCAGACAAGGGTGCATACTGTCTCCGCTTTTGTTTAACCTATACTCCGAAGCTATCTTTAATGAAACATTTGAAGATGTAGAGACCGGAATAAAAGTAAATGGAGTGTGTGTAAATAATATTCGATACGCCGACGACTCGGTAATAATAGCAGACCCTTGAAGAGTTACAGCAAATGATAGACCGATTAAATCACAACAGCAATAAATATGAACTAAAAGTAAATAGCAATAAGACAAAGCTATAATCAGTAGACGTAAAGTGCCTTATACACACGCGCAGCTTTTAGTGGATGGTATTGCTCTGGAACGAGTACCATGTTATAAGTACCTCGGAGGCTGGTTGAACGAAGATTGGGAGGACGAAAAGGAGATAAGAGTGAGAATAGAAGTGGCCCGCCAGAACTTTCTTAGATTTAAGAATCTTCTCACCAACAGGGATATTGATTTGAGATTAAGAATGCGATATGTCAGGTGCTACGTGTGGTCAGTTTTGCTTTATGGTATGGAATCTTGGACACTTAAAAATGCATTAATTACTAAGTTGGAAGCATTTGAAATGTGTACCTATCGCCGAATGCTGAAAGTGCCATGGACTGACAGCGTTACAAATGAGGAGATCCTGAGAAGAATGGGAAAAGACAGAAAAATTCTCCTAAACGTAAAGAGAAGAAAAACGGCTTACTTCAGTCACATACTGAGAAGTCCAAAATATAGACTTCTTCAACTGATAGTCGAGGGCAGGATAGATGGTAGACGAGGCGTCGGGAGAAAGCAAATGTCATGGCTAAGGAATATAAGAGAATGGACTGGTCTCAGAAACATAGCAGATTTGGTACACACGGCAACAGATAGGGAAGCCTACGAAAATGTAATCGCCAACATCCATTAGCAGTGGATAGGCAGCTGAAGAAGAAGGCATATAAAAAGTCCGCAGGATGCATGTCTTAAAAATAGTACACGGTACACCGGTGAAAGTCGGGAAGGTTATACCTCCTGCACGTTCCCCAGATTTATGACCGCTGGACTTTTTTCTATGGGGGACATTCAAAGATAAAAATCTATGCAACATCGCCTAAATAGATAGAAGATTTGCGACAACGTATCATAGACGAATGCAACCAAATTACACCTGTAATGTTACAAAATAGCAGAGAACATTTTTCTTAAATAGCTACAGACAGGCATATAAAAGTCAGCAGGATACATGTCTTAAAAAAAGTACACGGTACACCGGTGTAAGTCGGGATGGTTATGCCTCCTGCACGTTCCCCAGATTTATAACTGCTGGACTTTTTTCTACGGGGACAATCAAAGACAAAAATCTATGCAACACCACCTAAATCGTTAAAAGATTTGCCACAACGTATCATTGACAAATGCAACCAAATTACACCCGTAATGTTAACAAAATATCAGAGAACATTTTTGAAGTGAAACTTCTTTAGCGAGGGTAAAGTAAAAAAATGCTTATCAAAGTGAAGCGCCCCTTTAATTAAGCACGTTCCAGTGTAGCTAAAGGGATGAATTTTTTTGGACATGTAGCCGGGGTAAAATGAGGATCCTGGACGAAAATTAACCCAAACAAAAATTATTTAAAAAAAAAGGAAAATATTTAAAAAAACGTAAAAACAAAATCGGAAAGTTAATAAAAGCAAAAGTAAAGTAAAACGAAATCAGAAAAAAAAATTAAAAAAAAAAACAAAAGATCGTTCCGAAACTTAATAAAAGTATTATAAATGAAATAAATAGGAAAAAAAATTAATAAAAAAAAGCTAGAGAAACGCGGTTTTCGGCGACAAAAAAAAACTGTCGAAACCGGGGGCAAAAATTGAGAAAACAAAACTTAAAAAAAAATAATAAAAACTCAATTCCTCATAACTGTTTCAGAAGTTTCACTTCAGTTGTGGGCTTATGAAGGTGAGGCACATAATTTTTATTCAATAATGCCTACATCTTAAACTAAGAAAATAGAAAAAAAATGGTTTGGCAAACATCAAAGTGAAAATCATTAAAGAAAATCTCAATATTTTGCCATGAGCACCCTGGAAATAGTTTTTTTATGGCAGTGGTACACACACTAAAGGGAGATCCTATGGCGCTCGACAAGCGGTGTGTGTGCGAAGATGTTGATTGTCACGGTTCTTGAATATTTGTAGGTTGTAATTAGTGGGAAACAGATGTCCTGGAAGTGAGTTCCACAGTGATGCAGTGCGCTAGACAAAGGAGTTCTGGTAAAGCGATGTTCTAGGTATTTCTAGTTGTACGACGAACTGGTGCGCTCCTGCCGTCTGTCGGGACTGTCTGACAGGAGTTGCCAGGGACGGGATGATGCGGGCCAAATCCTGGGAACATCTGCCGTGAAAGTATCTGTAAAACAGAGACATATCGGCCACATGTCTGCGATGTTCCAGACTATCCAGATTCCGGGTCAACTCCGGATCCCCGACGAGACGCACAGCCCTCTTCTGAATGGAATCCAGCAGCTTTAGGGTATGCTTTGGTGCGGCACCCCAGATATGTGAGCAATATTCTAAGCACGGTCTTATTTGCGCTTTGTACAGCAAGAGCAATTGCTGCGGTGTATAGTTTTTTGTTGCGAAATAGCGCACCAAGCTTCTGGGAGGCTGATTTTGCAATGTTAACAACATGGTCGTGCCATGACATATTGCTGTTGACCGAGACACCCAGCAGCCCGATTGACGAGGATGAAGGAATGGTCGATCCTGTCATAATGATGTCAGGGCCCGCTGTATTGACCCTCTTAGTAAACGTTGCTGCTTGGGTCTTTGCTGCATTGAACTGTACCAAATTTCGGTCGCCCCAAGTTTGAACTTTCTCCAGGTCTTGATTAATTACTGTAATTTGCTCCTGTCTGCGGTGATGAGTCTCAGTCGCTGGTAAGGGTTTTTCTGATCTAAAGTGGGAGACAAGGGTACTGTCATCTGCAAAACTGTAAACAGGATTATTCGTTTCGATCAGCAGGTCATTAATATAGATGAGGAACAGAGTTGGTGAAAGTATTGCGCCCTGAGGCACGCCCGCGTTGATGGTGAATGTGTCCGAGATGTGTCCATCGACTGCAACGTGTAGGGATCGGTTCTTAAGGAAACTGGCCAGCCAGCTGCAGAGAGAGGCGGGCAGTCCCAAGGACGGCAGTTTGTTGAGCAGTCCGTCATGCCAAACTCTGTCGAATGCCTTTGAAATATCCAACGCAATCGCTCGAGACTGTCCGTAGTTTTCGATTGCCCTACTCCATATATGAGTGACATAGGCCAAAATATCTCCTGTCGATCTCTCTTTGCGAAAGCCGTATTGATTATCGCTGATTATTCTGTTGTTCTCGAGGTATTTGAGTAGTTGCTGATTGACTACACGTTCCATGACTTTGGAGATTATTGGAAGCAAGGCAATTGGGCGATAGTTTGAGGGCGTGGTTTTCTTGCCTTTTTTGGAACAGGTTGCACTCGGGCGACTTTCCAAGAGGATGGGTAAATCCCTTTTCTGTAAGAAAGAGAAAAAAGCCTGGAAAAAACGGGTGTTAGTTCGTTGGCGCAGTTCTTTAGCACGATGGCAGGTATTCCGTCCGGTCCTGATGCCTTTTGCGTATCTAGTTCTTCAAGGATTTTGCGAATATCACGGTGAGAAAACTTGACTTCTGCCATGGTAGTGTTGATGTTCGGTATGGTGGGGAGAGTCTTGCCTTGGGGCACGTCTAACGTAGAGTACGATGAAAACATTTTGGCGAGCATGTTTGCTTTTTCCTTGGCTGTAGTCGCCGTGATGCCACGTTCGTCCGTCAAAGGCGGGAGAGACGTTTTTGTAAAGTTGTTACTTACTGCCTTTGCTACCGAAATTCCTGGAACCACTGGGGCATTGCAAAGTTTATTCCTGATCCTTTGATTGTGTTTGTCCTTAGTTTCTTCGATCACACGCTTGCACTCGTTTCTCGCTTCGATAAAATAATTGCGATTTTCAGCGGTCTGATTTTGCTGCCAGTACTTAAAGGCTTGCTGTTTCCTTCCTACAGCTCTTTCGCATCTTTTGTCGAACCAGGGCTTTCCTTTTGATGGTAACTTGATGGAATTTGGGATGTATGCTTCCATTCCTGAGGATATTACTTGCATGATCTCTTCGCAGCAGTCCGCCGGGTCGTCAGTGGCAAAGCAGACGTCGCGTCGTGCCAAGGAAAATCTAGGTAGAACTGTCTTAGATCGTCCCAGTTTGCAGAATTGTAATGCCAGATTTTGCGAGGCAATGGTGGATCCTTCTCTATGGGTGGCAATTCACAAACCGTTGTAATAAGTTTGTGGTCGGAAGTACCTAATGGCGGACCAACTGTAACCTTGTACTGGTCAGGATTGGTGGTCAGAAAAAGATCCAGGAGGGCGGCGAATTCGCCCCTCTCTGAGATTCGAGTTGGTTCGTCTACAAGTTGAGTAAGCCCGCAGCTGATGGCAAATGCTTCAACTTCTCTACCTTCCTTGTCGGTCTTGTGGTGATGTTTGAGCCAGTTGGTGTTGTGGGCATTGAAGTCTCCCAGAACGATTATTTCTGAACTGGGGTGATCGATCTGTATTGAGTCAAAAGTGGTAGCTAGTGTTGTGAAAAAGCTTTGGTAGGCTCGATCGCTCGGAGGGCGATAGAGACAACATA
This sequence comes from Pissodes strobi, assembly GCA_016904865.1. Lineage (NCBI taxonomy): Eukaryota > Metazoa > Arthropoda > Insecta > Coleoptera > Curculionidae > Pissodes > Pissodes strobi. Next base: position 11,375 of record MU185566.1, read on the forward strand.
TAAACTTGGTTAATCCCTTGGCGGTGAACTTGAGCCACATGACGTCAAGGTTGTTCGGTTCGAGTGTTTCCTCGCGGTGACATGAAAGGTCGCTTCGGACAAAAAGGCATATTCCGAACTTATATCTAAATCGGGTATGTAAGTCGTAACCAGGATAGAGGTAGTTCACTGTTGTTGTTGTAGAACATACTTGTGTTTCTGTAAGGGCTAATATGTGTGGTCTATTTGCTTGTAGATGTTGGTGTACCGAATTTATCTTTGTATTTAGGCCTCTTATATTGCAGAAATCTATTCTAAATTGGTTCGGTATCTTTGCTGTCTGTGAAATGCGGAATGAAGGGCTCCCAGGGCCACCCAGCGCCCGGAGATCCGAATGGGCGGGAAGTTTACTTCCGGAATATTTTGATCCTGGAAGCACCATCATGTCCATATATTCCTACTGTGGAACCCGGGACCACCAGCGCGGAAGCGGAACGTGATTTGGGAAAACCATTTAGCGCTTCCCAATTCTGGTGGGGTGGTCTTTCACCGGACGATGCGAGTAGGCTTAGGCATCTACCACCTAGGGCTCAGACTCATTCCTTTGGCGATACCTAGTCTTTTAGAAGATAAAAATATTTGAAAAAATTAAATCTTACAAGCGCTAAGTATCTTGGATGAAATTTTTTATATATTTTATTCAAACAGATTATACCGCAGGGGCGTGCTCAATGAGTACCTAATTCTAACAGTTTTCAACAATTCTCCTGCGGTTGATTTTACCAAAAAATAATGCCTAGTACGCTCGTGACAAAATATTCCCGCGCTATTTTTTCATTTTGATACTAAACGAAATAATTTGCTTTTATATATTTAGTGAAGAAGCATTAATAGAAAAAATCATGCTAAATTTTTAAATAAAAAATTAGATACCGTAAACTGGGGCTACTTTGACATACTTTAGAGAACTTTTTTGTTAATTATCTGAGTCAACAAATTATTGTTTGATTGAACCAATAGGTGCCTTTACAATATTGCCTGTAGACAACAGCTTTTTAAAAGCACTCCTTGATAAATTTATTTTTTATTTTTTGGTGTCAAAGTAGCCCCATGCTCGGGGCTATTTTGACGTGGCGCTGTTTTGTATTGTAGGTCAAATTAGTATCATTCGGGGGCTAGTTTGAGAGCAAAAAAAATATATTTTTTTTATTTTATACTATTTTGAAGGGTTAAACATTAAAAAACACAGGTTCTCTCAAGCTAAACTTTATTTAGTAAAGGTTATAATAATGTGAGAAAAGCGGCAGGTAACAAAATATAAAAAAAAATGATAATGCTAACAAAAACAAAAATAATATTCTTTGAATAAAAGTTTACATCTTCATTCATCGTCCTCACACCTTGGGACATTCAAACCGAGGATTCTTTGTGCCATTGTTACAATTGCCGCAAATCTTACACGCAATGCTTACACACTGGCCTACCACTATTTACATTAACATAACCTTAAAATTTCCGGCCTTCTTACTTCTACGAGGGACGTTGTCAAAGTAGCCCCAAAAAGCGTCAAAGTAAGCCTCGAAGTCAAAGTAGCCCCAGTTTACGCTATCGAGAATGTCCTAATTTGTTACACGCAATGCTTACACACTGGCCTACCGCTATTTACATTAACATAACCTTAAAATTTCCGACCTTCTTACTTCTACGAGGGACGTTGTCAAAGTAGCCCCAAAAAAGTGTCAAAGTAAACCTCGAAGTCAAAGTAGCCCCAATTTACAGTACCGAGAATGTCCTAAATTTTTAAAAATTGGGGACAAGTAAAATAATCAAACTGTGAATACTGAATAGGGAAGACAACCACACACATTAAATATAAGGAATTTTAAGAACCAATCGAGAGAATATTAAGCACGCCTCGACATGGCGGCATGAAAGAATCGGATCGAATTAAAAAAGGGTAAATTATCAAGAAAGATATTGTTGATCATACACGATACCAAGGGAAGATGATTAAAAAAACAATGAATTTCCTAAATAAAGCACATACCATTTGTTTTCCTATAAGCCCACAAAAAATATTTTTTTTAGAGAATTTTCACTCCTTGGGAAATTTGAAAAACTTGCACACCCTATATACCGGAAGTTTTACTAACCTCAAGGAAATATCGTATAGCACTTTTTGCCAAACAATTTTCCTACAAATTGCAAAAACTGTATATCGATAGATCAACTTGTCAAAAGAGAACAACTATTATAGTCTTGGCGAGCCTTAATTTATTGGACTTAACCTTGTTTAGTGCAGTGTCAGTAGTTGAAACATTTCCCTTCCTAAACCTGAGTCAGATTAACAATGTTCCAAATGCCAATGGTGTGTATCTAGATCTGGTTTTTACTGACAATCCTGAAAACAAATTGGAGTGTGCAGATGAGGTGCTACTGAAATGTGATAGGCACCATCCTGCCTTGCAAATCTATTTAAACTGTGATACTACTGTTAGGTTTTTGGAATATGAAGATGAAATTGTAGATTTTAAGAACTGTGATTTTGAGGCTGTCAGTAGTATTCTCCTAAATGTTTATTGGGATAAATTGTTAGTGTTGGATGTGAATAGTGATGTAGCTTATTTCAGCAATTTTGTTGAATCTGTGAATCATATATAAACTTTACTGAAAACTCTGTTTTGCAGGATCCCAAGAACTTCTGGAAGTACGTTAATTCGAAGACCCATGATAGGGAGCTTCCACCTATGATGATGTACAAGGGTGACTCATCGGCAGATGGGGAAAGCATGGCTGACCTGTTTTGTAAGCACTTTTCCTCTGTCTATGTTTCATCTGCTCATGGGATGGGAAACACGGGTGAGGCAGATGTATATAATTATGACATTTTTTCATTTAGGGATATGATTGCTGTAAGCCGTCTTACATTGGGAATCACAGAGGTTTTTGAGAAACTTTATTCCATTAATGTTGGGAAGGCACCTGGTCCAGATGGCATTCCTCCTTTATTCATCAAGAGATGCTCTTTTGCACTTTCACGACCACTGTGGCTTATTTACAACAAGTCTCTTAGCACTGGCATCTTTCCAGAGAAGTGGAAGCTTTCGCATATTTCACCAATATACAAAAATTCTGGCGACAAGGGTAATGTTGAGAACTATAGACCAATATCGATGATGACTCAGTTTGCAAAGGTATTTGAATCGTTAGTGACAGACTTTTTAACATATAAATGTAAGAATGTAATTATTAAGCAACAACATGGTTTTTTGCAGGGTAGATCAACTACAACTAATCTACTTGTTTATGAGCAGACTCTGGTGGGAGCCTTGGAGAGGGGTGTGGCAGTTGACTCTGTTTATACAGACTTTTCCAAGGCTGCTGTGGAAGCTGAGTCGATATGGTATTGGTGGTTCTCTGCTGGTTTGGTTGCGTTCTTATCTAACTAACAGAAACCAGCTGGTGAAAGTTAAATCTCACCTGTCAGGGGTCATTGAGGTAACATCTGGAGTGCCTCAAGGAGGTCACTTGGCTCCCCTCCTCTTTAACCTATTCGTCAATGACATTATCACATGTTTTCATCATTGTCAGTTCCTGCTTTATGCAGATGACCTTAAAATTTTCAAATGCATTGACTCTGAGGGTGATATTGGTCGGTCGAAGGACGATCTTGGCAGGTTTGAAGACTGGTGTAGTGCGAACAAAATGAGTCTCAACCTTGATAAGTGTAAATACATTCAGTTTAACCGAGGGTTGAATCCTGTATGTATTACATGATTACAGTCTGTGTCATCATTTCTTGGAGCGCGTGGACACTATCAGGGATTTAGGGATTCTTTTTGATGTTAAGCTGACATTTAATGAACATGTCAACGGTTGTTGTAATAAAGCACTTAAACTTCTTGGCTTTGTTAAACGTCATACCAAGCACTTTCAAAACATCTGGGCTTTAAAATCACTTTGCATTGGTGCGATCTCACTTGGAAAACAGTACAAGTGTTTGGTCGCCTCATTTTGAAGTCCATATTAACACTATAGAAAGGGTGCAAAGGAAGTTTGTTAAATATGTTGCTTTAAACTAAATATAGGCTGGGATGAACTGAATCATTCAGAAATTGCAGATCTTCTTGCCCTCGGGTCTTTACATGAACGTCGCAAGTTTTTCGACCAGCTGCTTGTCATTAAACTTTTGAGAGGTGCAATGGAATGTCAGGACTTATTGTCCTTGATAAATATTAGGGTTCCTGGTAGGAGCTTGAGGGAGGTGAGGACTTTTGCTGTTGGTTTTCACAGAACCACATATGGGAAGCACAGCTCAATCGACAGGGCACTGAGATATGCTAATGAGATTGAGGTTGATGTGTTTACATCGTCTGTGGCTCGGGTCAGGTCTCATTTGAAATAAGATATTGCATAAAGTAAATACTATTGACTACTTATACTATTTAACCTTAACTCATGTGCAATAATAAATATGGTGCTACCTTTTATTGACATTTTAAAGTTCTTTCATCACTATTTGTTCCTGTTTTTGATAATTGTATTTTTATTTAAATTTTTATCTATACTCTGTTTATTATTGAGTTTTAATTCTGTCCATTTTTGTTTTGTTTTTAATAACTGTTGACATGTTTAATTTTGAGGGAAATCCTTTACATCCATTGTTCGTTTATATTATTTTTAGTTGTAAGATTGTACTTATCTATATATTAAATTTGTAATTGGGCTTGCCGGTTTATTTTGGAAATAAATAAATAAATTTAAAAGACGTAAAGCCATATCTGAAAATAACGTAATAAATTCCAGACTTCTATAAAATTTCTTTTTAATCGTTTTAATTACATCATTAATTACATGAATGAGAAATATGCACATTACTTGCTTTTACAATGGTTTAGTCACTTTCAATGTTATTGCCACAGCTTTCGTACGAAATGGAGGAAACCCGGTCCTACATGGAGGCAGAGGAGCAGTTTGAAGAGGACTAGAAAATATTAACAATCTGAAACGATATATGACTGAATCCATAAGAGCATTGTAAACTCAAAACGAATGGTATAGTTCAAAGCAAATCAGGCTTTGATCGATAAAAAACCAATGCTTCGAATCGTCATCGTCAGTTATAGCATTATGAATTTTTGAAATTTCTAAATCGCAAATTATTGGGCATCAAAATTGACTGCTTTTTCCTAATTTGACCTGCATTGTATCTTTTACTCTTTATGAGATCCTTGTATTGTGCAGGCCATATGATTTGCAAAACGATTGGTATAGTTCAGAGCAAATCGGACTAAAGATTGGAATTGATAGATAGATAGCCAACGCTGCTGCTCCCGCTCTTTAAATAATCGGGAAAAATAAAATTTTAATTACAAAATTTCGGGTTTTTCAAATTAACAACGACTCAGGTACAAACTTTGTTTGCCGTTAAAACCATTCAGAACTATGCAGTTGAATTTGGCATAATTTAAACATTCAACGGTCCTGAAACCTGGTATATTGGAAACAGTAATTTTATCCGATAAATGTACCATATACTAACCCAGCACCTTTCGTATTTACTATTTTTTGGCATTTCTTAAAGTAAACGCTGTAGGTAGGTGTCAAAAAAATTGTACGTGTGGAGGGAGCTCAAAAAGATTAATTTTCGACAAAACTTTTTGTTTATAATGTCAGTATAAACGATAAACAAGCCTTAAGTAGGCTTTTACTTCAGAATACGTTCAAATAACTAACAAGCCTTAAACAGATTATTACACATTAGACAGCAAACGCTGAGTTATAAAAAAAAAAATGGGAAATACCAGCGGCATCAACGCAACCACGCCTTTTTCTTACCATTCACCGACAATAATATATCTGCCTCAGTCTCGGATGGTTGTCTTTACAAAATTTGAAAGTATTTAACATGTTTCTTGGTATTTCAGATTTGAACTTCCTCCAGTCATGCACCGCACTTATTTCTATACTGATTTATAAAATACATCAGACGCGCGCCGCGCCGTCTAAACGACCCAATTTCTATTAATTGAAGTTCTTGATTTATAATAACTTTTGAATACGCCCAAAAAAAACCAGGCAATACCCAAGCAACCCAACAGAAAAACAAAAAACACTTGATACTTGCCATTCCATCTTTATATAGGAGAGGTTTACAACTTTTCCATTCTTTCCTGGAAGGACTGGTAGGAGCTTTAAATTTTTTAGTGATGCGTAAAATCACTTTTTAGGAAAATTGCTGTTTTTTTATTTTTTTATTATTTGTAAGAGGTATGTTATCTAAATAAAATGTCATAATTCAATTATTTCCATTAATGACCTTAGATTAAAAGTAAAATGATTGCTAACAGGTTGCTTATTATTTTATTTTATTTATTTAAAAAATAAATTAACGCAGTTAAAGCTGGATTACACAAGACATTTTAAAACGTTGCATCTTTCCTTCCTTCATACGTTACGGGCCGAACTTATAAAACACTAAATTAAATTATTTTTGAGATAAAATGTTAAACATAAGTTCCATAATAAAATATCCTAGCCACTGAAACACCTGACAATAACAATAACACATTATAATGTCTACTTCAGACCTAAATGTTGTTTAACACTCTTAATAAATCTTCTGCATGGAAGTTGTTTTATTTCTATGGGTAGTTCATTAAAACTGTGAATTGCCTGTGATATGGGATTCATAGTGCCACGATTTGTTCGTACATTTGTGAGATGTATGTTGGTTCTAGTTCTGGTCTCATGGTTATGAATTACATCATTTGTAATTAATTCAATATTAGACTTTAATAAACCAGTTTGAATTTTATACACCTGCTTACACCTCTCAAATGTTAGAATTAAAGAAACAGAATCATAAGACAAATTGTTATACAAAATCTCTGTGTGTGTTCTATAGTCAAGGTTGTGGAGTGTTTTAATGACTTTATTTTGCAAAACTTGAATCCTTTTAAAGTTTGAAGAACTGCAAGATCCCCATATTGGTATCAAATATCTTAAATTCGACAGTACATATGCATTGTATATCAGGTTTTTGTTTTTGGCATTTAGAAACTCCTTAATTTTATGAATGGCTCCCATCATTGGTGTTACTTTATTTTTTATTTCCTGTATATGATCACTCCAGTTTAATTTTTCATCTACTCCCAAACCCAAGTATTTAGTTCTTGATACTTTTTGAATTCCAAAATTATTTATTTGTATTTCTAGATCATTAATGTCAAGTGAGTTTTTTTGTTTAAAGTGCATATAAACCGTTTTTCCTTTGTCTAAAACCATTCTGTAAAAGTCAACTGTAGTATATTCTCAAATCTGTATTCACTATGTTTTGCAGAATTGTAGTATTTTCATGTCTTTTCATATCATCAGCAAACATGAAGTATCGACCACTCAACCTTACCTCACCCAATGATAGCATGTATAATGAAAATAGAAGAGGGCCAAGGACTGATCCCTGTGGCACACCTGCTTTACTTATTACCTTTTGACTTTCTATATCATTTATGCATACATAATTTTGTCTACCAGTGAGGTATGTTTTTAACAAGGAAAAAGCATTGCCCCTCATCCCCATCATTTCCAATTTAGAAAGCAAAACCAAATGATCAACAACATCAAAAGCCTTTTTTAAGTCGATGTATATAGCTAGAACATGGTCTGCCTTGTCTAGATAAGTAAAATAAAATCTGTAGTGGCACCCAATGTACTGCTATTTTTGATGAAACCGTATTGGTATTTATCAAGTTCTATGGTTTGGGACAAAAAAACCTAGTATCCTTTTATGTATGACCATCTCTACAATCTTTGAAAAGGTACTTATTACTGTTATGGGCCTATAGTTCTGAGTCTTAAATTGGTCTCCAGACTTATAAGTAGGACTTGTTCTACCCAATTTCAAAGATTCCGGAAAAATGCCACTTACTAATAAGTTATTGATTAATCCTACCAGAATAGGAACGACATTTTTAATAGAAATTAAATTCCTGACCGTGATTTTGTCATAACCTGGGGATGATTGCTTTTTAAATTGTCAATTATATTTGAAATTTCTTGTATATCTGTTGGATTCATGAAGATTGAGTGTTCATTAAAAATTTCCCCAGTTATGACATTATCATTCTTGCTCAGCCTTTCTAAAGCCACCGAATCAATACCTCCTACGCAATTCTTCCAACTTACTTTGAAATTTAGAAGAGTTCAAAATTTCAACATGCCTCCACTACCTTAGGTGTAAAAGTTTTTACCGGCTGAAGAATCTTTATATAAAGTTGTCTATGGTCACCTATTGCATCATCCCTAACACTTACTGAACAATTTAAATTTTTATTTGAGAGTACATGATCAATTAATGACTTTTTGTTTTTTGAAATTCTGGTAGCATTGTTTACATGAATGTTGCTTTCTATTTTAAACCCTAACAATTCAATTATGCCTTTATATTCAACAGTATCAGGGTTGATGGTCTCCAAAAGGTCAATATTAAAATCACCCACGATATTGTTTTCCTCCGTTCCTTATGTAACATTTCATGAAATTTTTCTAAAAAATCTCGAAAGGTATATCTAGGTGGCCTATACCAAACACTTACTATTAGATCAAAATCACATACAAAAACACTAATAAAGTTAAGATTTTCCTCACCTTCAATTAAATCACAGGTTTTAAAGCTTAATTCATCCCTAATATATACAGACACGCCTCCTCCCTTTCCAGACCTGCAGGAATGTACTGCAGTAAATCCCCTAATTTGGTAGTACTTCGTTTCATTGGTGCATAACCAGGTTTCTGCTACGGCCAACACATGAAAGTGTGTGAGTTTCGCTTGGGTATGGAGATCATCAAGCTTGTTACGAATACTCTGTGCATTGACATAGTATATGCGAAGTAACTGGTTCTCTCCATTGTCCTGAGTACTTAGTTTTTTAGATCATCATTACTGTTGATTAGGTAAGCCTTGGTCCGTTCGTCTTTTCGAATGTAGACTTTACCATCTCTAATCCAAACAAACTAATACCCATTTGCATTTACAAATTTCCTGGCTTCTTTATACAGGTCTTGATTAGTTTTGGTTAGGTCATGATTCATATAATATTTCATAACGAACAGACATGCCAAGGTCTGTTGTGGCTATTCGTTTGTTTTTCTGGGCCTTTATAACATTTAGTTTATCGCCTTCGTTCTCAAAGCATACTCTCAAGAGTGTGGGTTTCTCAGCTGTGGATGTTCGCTTCCCAAGTCTGAGGGTTTTAAACTTCCCAATCTTGGTTTGCAAAGCGTTGCTCATAGATCGTACCAGTTCTGCATCATTACCTTCAGAGGCAGGTAAGCCAGTCATAATTACATTGTTCTTAAGTTCCTGTCGCCCATTTCGGTTAATTTGGGTGTCCAGTTTAATCCTCAACACATTTATTTCATCTTGAAGCCCCTTGTTTACTTCAACTTGTTCCTTGTATTTTTCCATCAGGTCGGTATATTTACGGTCCATTTCAAGCAGCTTGTTCTTCATTTCGGTTATTGCCGACATCACATCATTAAGCGAATAAATATCCTCCGAATTATTAGAGAAATCAGAAGCATTTTCGACTTTTTTGTGTTTCTTTTGATTTTCAGTAAATCTAACCTCAATATTGGAGTACTTTTCACAAAACCATCTTTCACCATTTATTTGCTTCAACTCCTTGTTGTATTGATTTAGTTGTTGCACAGACAGCTTTACACATTTAGAATGGTACCATTTTGTGCATTTATTGCATGAAATTGAGGAAGAACTACACTTTGTATTGCACAAGCCACAATTTACGTCTGTCACGTTCGGCGCCATCTTAACCTTACCTTAACCTTAACTTACACTCTTACACACCCGATTTAGACATAAGTTCACTCGAACAGAACAACCTTGACGTCATGTGGCTCACGTTCACCGCTAAGGGATTAACCAAGTTTATATACTGTCTCTATCGCCCTCCGAGCGATAGAGCCTATCAAAGCTTTTTTGGCGCACTGCATCACTGTGGAACTCAGTCCCAGGACATCTGTTTCCCCCTAATTACAACCTACAACTATTCAAGAACCGTGTCAATCAACATCTTCGCACACACACCGCTCGTCGAGCGCCATAGGATCTCTCTTTAGTGTGTGTGTGTGTGTGACTAAGTTTCCATTGAACATGACTAATTTTTTTAAACGTTAAAATCATCATCAACGAATTTTCCAATTTAATTAAAAATTATTCGCAAAAATGTTTTGCATAGAAACAATAGCAAAAGATTGATTAACTAATTTTGGAATCATCTAAATGCTTAGAATGACGTCCATCGTTAATATTACTATGAGCACACAATTCTACCCTATTCATGAAACATTTCGTGACATTATTGCAGGTTGGATTTCACTACTGTTAGGAGGTAAAGTACTGTCATCGAATTTCGTCAAATAAGTCCACAAACACATTAAAATTTACAAGAAAGATTCCAGCAAAATTTGATAAATCGTAACTGACTACTTTAATAAACTCTTTAGTTCTACAATACATTATTGGTCCGGATTTAAATTTGACACTCCCCCTTGCCATTTCAAATTTTAGAGTTGGACATCACTATTAGAGATGTACCGACTAGCGGCCGATTAGTCGGGAAAGCCGACTATTCGGCCAATTTTCTAGTCGACGAGTAGTTGGCGACTAATCGACAAATCCGCCGACTAGTCGGCCAAAAAAATAAAACAAACCTTGCTGAATTAAAAGGGCGTTTTTAATAATAGGTTAGTGAAGTAAAACAATGCATATATAAAATATTGGTACAAAACTTAGAAACATTATCTTCTACTACATTGTAATAATAGTAATACATAGTATTCAGTACAAACTATAAAATAAACAGTGAGTACAAGTACAAATGCAAGTAATCTTGTTGCTGATGGCAACAAACGTTTTTTATTATTAAATAAAAGCACAAAATATTGGACCAAAATAATAAAAAAAAATTCTAGTACATGGTATGTATGTATATAATACTGTACATACTACAAAATAAAGATTCACTGATAACAGAACAGATTGATTGTAAACAGAACAAAAATAAAAGCATTTTTGTTAAGAAAAAGTGTACATTTTTTTCTTAACATAAGTAGGAATCAAACACTCTTGCATCTACTTATTCACAATAGGCAAATTGTGATGAAAAAAGGTTAAATTTCTTTTGGTCTCGTATACATTGCCGCCCTCGGAGAACAATCTTTCACTATCACAGTGCTAGTCTAGCTGGACAGCACAAGTATTTTTTGCTATGGCTGCCATCTCTGGAAATCTTTGGTTACTCCTTTGCCACCGATCAAATGGATCATAATTTTTTTTATGACAGACAAAGCACAATATGATCGCATGTTATTTGTCATCGTCTTCAATTTTTTTTAGACACTATATCCTGGTAGCCTCCAACAATTACGATAAACACTATTTTCTAGATAAGTCTCACTGTCAAAAATATTACGAATATCATCATTCATATCTTCTGCTTCAGGCTCAGAATCAGAATTATTATCAGAAGAATTTTTTAGCGTTTCCAATAGAAACTGTAACATCACTGTAGCCACCGTTTCTTCATCAAAGAATTGCAATTTTTATGTGGGATCTAACAGTGTTGCAAGTGCGAAAACCTTTTTCTTTCTAAATGGAACCTTCTTTTCAAGCAGTTTTCCAGTTCTAGTTTCATGTGCATTATTTCTGGCGTGAAGGCTCAAAACTTCAAAAATCGATGAGCAGGCAGAACTAGTACGCTTGGTTACCTCCTCAAATGGTTTCAGCAAGGAAATGTATTTCTCCAAAAGTTTCCATTCAGACGTCAATAAGTTATCAAAATTGACATTGTTCCACTAGTGCTATGTCTCGAAAAAGTTGATGACTCGGCAAATTTTATTCTACCTGAATACTGCGAAGCTTTTCTTGTGAAGATCCTAAATGATTGAAATGTGTGACAATTTGTCTCGACTTATTAGCTATAAGTTCCGTTAAATTTCTCCCAGTTTTGAGAGCATCATTGATTGTCACCTGAAGGATACGTATAAAAGACGGTACTGCGGAATCATTTATGGCTTTAACCATATTTGAACCATTATCTCGCACAATAGCATGAATTCTGGTTTTCTCAAAGGGCAGGAAGATCTTCCAAATATTGTCTAATATTGTCAGCAGTATGAGGGTCAGAAACATGTTTCATTTGAAGTACAGCATGTTTGAATGTTAAATTGTCATCTAACCAATGTGCAGGTAAACTCAAAAGGCTCTCAAAGTTTTTAGTATTTATCCACATATCACTAGCGACAGAAATTGCAGCAGCACTCAGAACTAATTCTTTTATTTCACTTTTTGTGTCGTTATACAGGAAAAATCTGCAAAATATTTTCTGCTTGGCAAGACATATTTTGGTTTTATTTTTTTGATCAAATTTTTAAAGCCTATACTTTGAGACATGAACAGTGCAATCATCTTGCGTATGCAACTTTTGAGAAGTTCCTTGCATGCGTCGCGTCTGCGGCAAGCAATGAAAGTTTTTAGCACTCGCATCTATCTACAGCAATTTTTCGACCTTCGGACCTGCGCTTAGCTCGCTCCGGGGGCGCAACCAAACAAAACTAACCCAATCTAATCCAAGGCAATGCTCAAAGTCAAGAAAAAAGAACTTTGAAAAATATATAAAATAGCATGCGTGAAGGCTCAAAATTGCGGTGGGTAAACGCGAATGTTTTTTGTTGGGGTTTAAAAAGAGTGGGCTGGGCCGAATAGTTGGCTGTTGATTAGTCGGCCAAAACCCTAGTCGGTACATCTCTAATCACTACTACTTGGAGAAAAGTACTGTCATGGAATGTCGTCAAATAAGTCCACAAACCCATTAAAATTTACAAGAAAGATATTCCAGCAAAATTTGATAAATCGTAATTGCTACTTTAAAAAACTCTTTAGTTCTACAATGCATTATTGGTCCGGATTGAAATTTGAC
>MU185566.1:24364-39647 GCA_016904865.1 Pissodes strobi
CCTATCTGTCAAAAATGTCAAATTTGACAATTTCGTTATTTATTAATCGATTTGAATAAACTTTCAGATTAGATTAGGAGAAATGAAAGACAAATATTTTTTGACAAAGTATGTATGTATGTCACAAATGTCAAATTTGACAGTTTTGTTATTTATGAACCGATTTGAATGAAAGTTTAGAATTAGATTAGGGAAAATAAAAGAAAAATATTTTTTTGTGATAGTATCTGTCAAAAATGTCCAATTTGACAGTTTTTCTATTTATGAACCGATTTGAATGAAATCTTAGAATTAGATTAGGGAAAATAAGAGAAAAATAATTATTGACATAGTCTGTCAAATTTTACAGTTTCGCTATTTATCAATGTTTTAAAATTCTCGTTTATTAGGTTTAAATTTTTTAACATAGTATGTATCTGTTAAAAATGTAAAATTTGACAGTTTCGCTATTTATGAACCGAATTAGATTAGGGAAAACAAAGGGAAAATGTTTTTCAACGTAGTACCTACCTATCTGTCAAAAATGTCAAATTTGATAATTTCGTTATTTATTAACCGATTTGAATAAACTTTCAGATTAGATTAGGGGAAATGAAAGACAAATATTTTTTGACAAAGTATGTATGTATGTCACAAATGTCAAATTTGACAGTTTCGTTATTTATGAACCGATTTGAATGAAAGTTTAGAATTAGATTAGGGAAAATAAAAGAAAAATATTTTTTTGTGATAGTATCTGTCAAAAATGTCCAATTTGACAGTTTTTCTATTTATGAACCGATTTGAATGAAATCTTAGAATTAGATTAGGGAAAATAAGAGAAAAATAATTATTGACATAGTCTGTCAAATTTTACAGTTTCGCTATTTATCAATGTTTTAAAATTCTCGTTTATTAGGTTTAAATTTTTTAAGATAGTATGTATCTGTTAAAAATGTAAAATTTGACAGTTTCGCTATTTATGAACCGAATTAGATTAGGGAAAACAAAGGGAAAATATTTTTTGACGTAGTACCTACCTATCTGTAAAAAATGTCAAATTTGATAATTTCGTTATTTATTAACCGATTTGAATAAACTTTCAGATTAGATTAGGGGAAATGAAAGACAAATATTTTTTGACAAAGTATGTATGTATGTCACAAATGTCAAATTTGACAGTTTCGTTATTTATGAACCGATTTGAATGAAAGTTTAGAATTAGATTAGGGAAAATAAAAGAAAAATATTTTTTGTGATAGTATCTGTCAAAAATGTCCAATTTGACAGTTTTTCTATTTATGAACCGATTTGAATGAAATCTTAGAATTAGATTAGGGAAAATAAGAGAAAAATAATTATTGACATAGTCTGTCAAAAATGTCAAATTTTACAGTTTCGATATTTATCAATGTTTTAAAATTCTTGTTTACTACGTTTAAATATAATATTTATCTATAAACGAAATTTAGACCGTAAAGATTAAAATGCAATATTTTTATTACCTATTTGATTACTCGATAAGAGGCAACCAACTAAAAAAATAATCAAAAATAGCCAATCAACAATAAGCAGTTATTTATTTAAAACAAGCCGCAAAATATGGCTGTTTATTTTTACTGTATGCTGTATGGTCTAATGTCATTAAGGATTCCAATGTTATCAATCCCATTGTAAATGATTGACAAATGTCGTAATTACAGACAACGTAAAAAACTACAGGTAAGTGCTGTACCTACAACTGAATCTTCGCTCGTAAATGGTATTTTGTCACAAGAGAAAAAAAAAATAAAAAAATACAAAAAACAAAAGCTGTGCATCAAACGCAGAAAGATGTCGTACTTACAGACAACGCAAAAATATAATTTGTATAAATTTATTAACAACTATTAATGATACTACTGAAGTTAATGACATAGTTATTGTTGAAAATACTTCAGCCAAAATGCCTTAAATCTTCGACGTTATCGCCAGAAGAAAGCTCAACTACAGGCAAAAGCAAGTTCTAGTACCTATGCTTCAAACAGTGGTGCTGCTTTTCTCCTGAATATTTTATCTAATAATGCTTTTGGCTTTGGTAATCAATCGCTTACTTATTTGCTGTTTTAATTTAAACTGACTTTAAAAATATTATACACTTTTTTTATGTAACATTATCATTGGATGTCACTTCGGGTGACAAGATCTCAACCCCGCAAAATCGGTAAACATAAATTAATAGTCAACAGATGTAAATCATAAGTTTTTTAAATTTAAAAATTGTGTCAGGCATTTTTAATACATAGGATGCTTGCATAAGGTGTGAGATCCGTGAATTTTTTATTTATTTTAAGATTTTTAAAATTATTGCAACCGAGAATCGCAAAAATCGTGACAGCAGATTAAAAATTAAAAAATGATCTTAGCTGCCAGTTAGTTAGTGAGCTGGCAGCCATAGTAGCAGTAATCGCAGTGATGATGTTGGTTTGTTTTCCAGAATTTTTTTTTAAATAGAAATATAAAAAGCATATTTGTCATTTTAAGGTTTTGTTAAAAAAACTATAAACACAAATTTTTTTATTGTAATCCGGCCAAGATTAATTAATAGAAAAAATTGCTTATTTTAGAAAAGTTGTGATTTAATGACTTGAAAATATTATGTTTTTGAAAAGCTTATGACGAGCCCTCTACCATCACCTTGGTAGCATTTAAAAAAGCATGTTTGCGTCATGCCTCAAATATTATTGCAATTATAAAAAATGTAAGTAAAAGGTGGTTCGAATTCGAATATTCATGGGGAACTTGAAAATCGTAAGAGATATAGAGTCGGTCAAATTAAGGCAAAATTGCGCATTTAGGTGCCTGGTAATATGTCGTTTAGAAAGTTTTAAAATTCCAAGCATTTCCGTACATACCCGAAAAAAAAAACGAAATATTGAAAAATCGTTTTATTTTTTTACTGAGCTTATTTCAAATCGAATTGCACTTTTGCATTGCTACTTTTTCCGCTACCTAATGGTGGTATCCAGTTTGGAATCCGAAGTTTCGTCTTTAAGGAATCATCATCTTTAATTTTCTTTTATCGTTTTTGGGATGATATTGGGGTTATTAATATAATTATGTGAATATTTTTTATTATTTTTATTATTATTTTTGAATTATTCATTTTGCTTTGGGATAAAAAAAAACAAACGAACCTGTTTATTTAATTTTTATATTTTTTATTTTTATTAAAAATAAAAACTCAAAAACAAACAAATTAAAATAGTTTTATAGAATATAAAAATTTTAAAAGTAACTTAAATTATTTAAAATTATGCCAAACCGAAACAGCAATTTCAAAAATAAAATTATTAAAATTAATAAAAAAAAAATTAAAAGCACATTCATATTGTTACGTTTTTCCCGTGGGTTTTGAACGAAATTACTACTTATACTATTTTACAATAATACTCTCTTTATTCTTAACCACTGTATACAATTAAACACACTAAACTACCCTTATAACTTTACGACTAATAGCTCTTTGCAATTCAACACTCAAGGCTTAACTAACTCAACACGCTTTAGGTCTGCTCCTTATACACAATCTCAAATCTATCACGAATACTCGGGAAGAAGCGAGGCCACTCTATATGATTCTCGACCAGGGCATCGAGATAATTCCAGAATTCCTGAATCTTCGCGGCCGGCGCGGCGATGACTCATACAAAGACGCGGCAAAGCCGGTTCTATTGGGTAGCACAAAAACATTCGGATGGTTGCTAGCCGTGACAATATTAATAACGCCCATATTATCCGAAAAACGATAGAAAAAAAAGTTCGTATTAAAAAATAGTATATTATTTTATATGGAGGAAAAGTGATACTTTTCATGGCGCGCTCGTGTTTAACAGCCGAACGGAGTGAGGCTGGTAATAGAGAGCAAGCCATGAAAAGTAACTTTTCCTCCAAATAAAATATGCTGTTTTTTCTTCAAATGTCGACAAATTAATGCAAAAACATCTCTTTTTAGTAGTAATAATATCTAATTATTATTAAAGATAAATGGGTTCGCAAGGCGGCTTAAACCACGGTCGTAGGTGGCCTTGCTTAGACCGGTGTCGGTGATGTAACATAAAGCTGTCAGTGGACACTGTCAACAATAATTATTTTTTTAAGATGGCGTCTCCGATTGCGTTTTAATTCCGTATTGATAAGCAGTTATTGAGTAAGTTCGATTGAATAATAACCAAATTTGTTCCTAAATTAGTGATTTTTAGAAATGCAGTCACAAATTGAGTAATAAATACAAATTGTAGTTTAATAAATCTTGAGTTGTTGACGCTTATTTTGTTGTCTGTTTGTATTGTATCTATGTTGCTATGACAACACTTTTACCTCCGCCGGCGGAAAAGTGAAAAGTAAAGCTCCGGCGGAGGAAAAACGAAACTTCACGGCCGCCTACACAGTCGAGTAATGACGGATTTACTGACGTTTGAAGAAAAAAGAAATTTGATGATAAACCCTTGAAGACTAACCGTTGGATTCCAAATTGAATATCATCACTGGAGAACGGAAAAAGTGGCTATGCAAAAGTGCAATTCAATTTGAAACTCGTTTTGAACTAAGCTCAAGAAAGAAATAAGACTATTTCTCAATATTTGGTTTTTTTCCCATATGTCCGGAAATACTAGGATTTTTAAAACTTTCTAAACGGCATGGCATATTGTTAGGCACCTGAATGCGAAATTTTGCTTCATGCTTCAATTTGACTTTGATTTTCGAGTTCCCCATACATAGACTCGAATTTGAGCCACCCTGTACGCTCACTAAATTCTACGTAAAAAATTCTATATAAGTGCACATTTTGTACAGTAAGTTAAAGCACAACGGAGCTACGATGGGTGGCTAAAATTAACAAATATCTGAAAAACGAAGAGCTATGGAAAATCTGTTTCGTTTCATAAAAAATTAAAAACACATTCAAAATCTTGTCGCGAAAACAACATCCCTCTATTCCTGCTAATAAGCGGGGAACCCCCCAATTACAACGAACACCGGACACCCTTGTACAATGTACTAAAACCTGACGCGACGACCAACCTCGTTTTTCTTATGCAGCAACTTTTAGAGAAAAAGAAGTTTTATTTCATAATCATAGAAGCAATAAAAAATACAAATCCTATAGATATTTAAGAAATACTTCAAAAATAATAGAAAACGAATTTAAAGACAATAGTTCTAATTTAATATGAATATGCATATTCAGGAAAAAAATTTAAAAAATATGAAAAAAGCAAAAATTCGAAAATAAATATTTATTAAAATGAATAAGAATCATTTCACTAATTCCACAAATTAATATTTTATTATAAACTATTTAAACAAATTCATAACAATACAAACTCGGCCTTCAAAATTAGTAAGCTTATAGTTACTCAATGTAAAAATAATAATATACACTTGAATTTTAATTTCAGAAAATAACCCAGAATAATTGATCCCATATTGTGCATAAGAATATAAAAATAAAAGTCCTATAAAAATTAAAACAAATACAAACTAATATTTTTCTATATTAATTAATAAACATCTTCACAAGAGATAACAATACGTATAAAATCTAATAATTTTAAGGTCATTCCAAGAATGTAATAACTACTATTGATTTAGCACTTACCCCACGACATTTAAACGTGGATATATTTAGATTCATTAATTTCTGCAAAACTAGACGTCGCTGTGTCCCGATACAGGATGTAAACGAAACAATAAAGGCACAAAGCGTGACTACCTTTTTAAAACGATTATTTCCTTGTCCGATAGCATATGTCGCAAACGGTGCTATCTGTACGTAATGTACGACGATTTGAACGACTACAATAATTAACAAACGAATTTTAATAATATAACATGTTTAGTTGAAAATTTCAAAGCAATAAAAAACGTTGCTACTAAAAGCTAAATAATATGGGGTAGGTACTCTAATTGAAAAGCAGTAGATGATTGCACTATGCAGGATTAGATCCTGTAGGAATTAAAAGTGACCCATAATGAGAGCTCTACTAGATTTAGGTTAGATTCTAGACTAATTATAATAATATAATAATGATTCGCCCATAATAAGTAAGCAAAAAATGGTGTGTGCTTACATGACAGAAGTGAACATCAAAAATTATAAAGAAATAGCATTTACCTATCAAGTCCCAATTTATACGCATATAAAAATTAACAAATACCACTGATGAAGATATACTAATTTATTTAGTAAAATGTATATTTTAAAAACGGTGACAAGTAAAAAACTATTTGTTATGACAAACTCAACCTTAAACTATCAATGTCTTTTTGTAAATGCTGGTTAACACACCTTGCTAGGTAAAATTAAGGGTACTTCAATACTTTCCCTTGTTAATTAGATTTACAAAAGTCCTAATTGGCCCCTTAAAATTTGTAGACGAATCTTCGCTAAAGGTTTCGTTAGAAGATCTGCCAACTGTTGCTCTGTAGGAATTTGCTTCACAGCTATAGAACCTTCTAATACTTTTTCTCGTACAAAAAAGTGTCTTATACTAATATGCTTGGTCCTACGGTGCAACTATGGATTATGAGCCAACTTAACTGCTGCTGAGTTGTCCACTTGCAGAATGGGAACGTCTCTAAGTTGCCAAATTTCTTGGAACAATTTCTTCAACCAAATCAATTCTTTTGTAGCTTCACTGGCTGCAATTAATTCTGCTTCTGTAGTTGAAGTTGCCACTATGCCTTGACGTTGACTTAGCCATGATATTCCTCCATGGGAAAACGTAAATACTACTCCTGAAGTTGATCTCCCAGTATCTGAACAACCTCCAAAATCTGCATCACTGTAGCCTGCGATGTTGGGATCTTATGCTGATCTATACAAGATACCAAAATCCTTTGTACCAGCAAGGTATCGTTACTCTTTTTGCACAAATGACATGTTCTTGGTTAGGATTTTCTAAAAATCTTGACAAATAACCCACACTATAGGCTATATCTGGTCTGGTCCCAACCATTAGGTACATTAGAGCTCTTATAACTTGTCTGTAAGGAAAATCTACTGGTGTTGAATTTTCACTCTGTATGGTGCTTTCAGGTGGTTTAACCCTCCATTAGTCGCGCATGTATCTGACAGATACACGCCTAATATTTATGTTGATATCTGAAAAAAGAATAACAATATAATTTTATGGCCTGCACTAATCCTTAAGTAACTAGTAGTGAATACTTTCCTAGAATTATAGGCCCATACCTTTTTTGGGGATTTTACAATTTATGCAAAACCATCCCGGCGCCGGATTTGTGCCTGGGAGATACAACGCGACTATTCTTGTTAGGGTTGGGCCGACAGTCACATTTATAGGCTTTACGTGAAACGTGTATCTAAGTTGTGTATAACTAATTTTTGTTCGTGTGTAGTATTTATTCGACGAGTGTTTTTGTTTTTATCAGTGATAAAAATGAATAAAAAAATATATGACCTAAAAAATCCAGAGGACATTGATGAACTGAATCGCATTGCATTTTTGGATGAAGAAGAGGTTTGTCAGGTGCCTGAAGAAGATTTTGGCGAGTATGACGATTCTGAGACCGAGGACCATGTGGAAACTAGGTCAACAGATTCCAACACCGACCATGAGATGAGTGATGGTGAATCAGGGGAGGAAGAACAGCTGGAAAACTGTTTTCTTGGTAAAGATGGGACTCGATGGAACAAAATTCCTACCAAGCCAACGCGAATGAGACCACATAATATTTTAGTAAAGTTACCGGGCGTTGTGGGACAAACTGCATTGAATGCAAAAACAGAAGTCGAATGCTGGAATCTCTTTTTTAGTGAAAATATCCTAACTATGGTAGTTGAATATACAAATCAGCACATAGATACTATAAAGGCAAAGTTCCAAAGAGTCAGAGATTGTTTTCCAACAGATAAAATTGAGATAAAAGCATTTCTGGGGCTCCTTTACCTGACCGGTGTCTTCCGAGGAGGTCATCGAAATTTAGCCGATTTTTGGGTATCCAATGGACTAGGAATAGATGTCTTTAGAATGGCTATGTCTGAGAAACGTTTCAGATTTTTATTACGCTTGAGGTTTGATAATAAACAAACAAGAGAAATGCGACGTGCGACTGATAAATTAGCAGCAGTTAGAGACCTGTTTACCACTTTTGTTGAAAACTGCAAAATTCGTTACCATCTTGGACAGAATGTCACAGTAGATGAAATGCTACCTGCATTTCGGGGAAGATGTGGCTTCAGGCAGTACATACCTTCCAAGCCTAATAAGTACGGTATAAAAATATTCTGCTTATGTGATGCTAAACTATTTTATGCTGCCAATATGGAAATTTATTGTGGTCAACAGCAGGAAGGACCTTTCAGACAAAGTAATTCTGCAGCTGATGTAGTCATGAGGTTGTCAGAACCAATTTTACAATCTGGCCGCAATATTACTGCGGACAATTGGTTTACCAGTTTGGAATTAATTCGAAAATTGGAAAACAATAAACTTTCTTATGTGAGAACGATTCGTAAGAATAAGAGAGCAATTTCTGCTAAATTTGTATCACCCAAGGGACGTAATCAATATGAAAGTCTTTTCGGATACACAAGAAATGAAACTTTAGTTTCGTATGTCCCAAAGAAACGAAAAACCGTCGTCCTTTTGTCAAGCATGCATATTGGCTCCAATGAAGTTGCAGGTGATACGGAGAAGAAGCCAGAAATAATTCAATTTTACAATGCTACAAAGTCTGGCGTTGATGTTTTTGACAAACTCTGTGCTACGTATAATGTTAGCAGATCTACAAAAAGATGGCCTATGGTGATTTTCTTTCACTTGCTAAATATAGCGGGTATCAATTCTCGGGTGATTTTTTTGGGCAATAAGAACGAATTTTGTTCAAGACGAAAATATCTAAAAAAATTGTGTCTTGAATTATTAGATGAACAAATGAAAAGAAGAGCTCAGTTAGCAAATTTTCCAAGAGACATCCAGGTGATGTTGCAGAAATACAAGCAGCCGGAATCACATCAGGAAACACGGGGTACTTCACCAGAAGCTGGCACTCCGGGAGCTACCAAGAGAAGAAAAAGATGCCAACCATGCTACGAACTCAATAAAAAAACTTCTTTTTCTACATATAGCTGTAAAAAATGTAAATCATATTTATGTTTAAAATTACACGCTAAGACAATATGCGACAAATGCCTGAATACAGATGAAGCGAGTAATGATTCTTCTGATTAATTTTTTTATAATATTGGTTAGTTTTTTACTTCGTTAGGACATATTTTATAAAATGATATAATAAATATTAAAGTTTTTTCACCATCAGAATCCTTTTTTTAAATTAAAACATTATATTATTTATTTGTATCTGCGAGATACAACGCGACTAACGATGTTATATATGTCCACGCGACTAACGGAAGGTTAAGCATCGGAGTTGATACAGGTCTACATTGGGAAAAACCAAACTTTTCTAGTACTTTTTCTGTATAGCTTCTTTGGTTTATTCTTATGCCTTCTTCTGACTTATCAAGCTCCAAGCTTAAGTAATAACTTGCTTCTTTAGACGTTATCTTGAATTATTTTCCTAAATCTGCCAAAAGAGTGTCTAATTCTACTCTAGACGAAGCCACAATCAATCCATCGTCCACGTACAAAGTAAGAAACATCTTTTCTCCATTACTTTTTCTTATGTACAAACATGGATCGGCTTCACTTACTTTAAAATTTAGTTTTAAAAGGAAATCATTGAATCTCTTATTCCAACATCTAGGTGCTTGTTTTAGGCCATATAAGCTACGCTTTAACTTATAAACCTTTTTGGAATCATCATGATAACCTTCTGGCTGATCCATATATATGGTCTCTTCTAAATTACCATATAAAAATGTTGTCACAACGTCACACTGTCGTAAGTACATCTTCTCACTAGCTGCAATACTCAAAACGGATCTTATTATGGATAACTTGGCTACTGGACTAAATGTTTGATTGAAATCTATGCCTTGGCGCTGAGCAAAGCCTTTTATTACTAGTCTGGCTTTAAACTTATCTATGCTTCCATCTGGATTTATCTTTACTCGGTAAACCCACTTACAGGGAAGAGCTTTAAATCCATTTGGCAAATCGGTGTGCTCCCAAGTCCCATTTTCTATCAATGAACTCATTTCTCTGTCCATAGCTTTCTTCCATTCATTTCTTTCCCTGGTTTTAAGCGCTTCTTTATATGTTTGAGGAGTCTCAATCGTGTATACTAACTCTTCAGCTAGATGAATGCATTCTTCAAAACGATCAGGGCATTTTAAAGTTTGACGATTTCTTAAATTGTATGAAGAGCTTTCTTCCTCACCTTCACTTTCTTCCACATCTTCTATCTCAGTTTCCAAATTTCTATCATGTACACCATCCTCTTCTTGCTGTTCTGGTAACTCTTCTACAATCTGTGCTTTTCTGGTCTGTAGAGCTTATGGGTACTTCTTTACATACTTTTAGTTTCTCTTGGAACTTAACATCTCTTGAAGCAAAAACTCTATGTTTCTCTTTTACCCAAATCCTATAGCGTTCATCACCATCATAGCCTACTAGATAGCCTTTCATTGCTTTCTTTTCCATTTTTCGCCTTTTCTGAACTGGAATATGGAAATAACAAGCGCTAGCAATTATCCTTAAATGCTTTATTCTTGGTCTTTTTCCATACCATAACTCATACCGACTAACGTTTTATACTGTAGATTTACCAGTTCTGTTTAGTACATAGATGGCTGTGTTGACTAATTCTGCCCATAGTCCTGGTGGAAACTCGAGTTCTGGATTGGAAAACTTAAATGTTCTAGCCATTTCTATAGTTGTTCTGTTTTCTCGCTCACTACCGCCATTCTGTTGAGGTGTATATGGCGCTGTTAGTCTTATCGTTATACCTTTACTTGTTAGTAACGATCTAACCTCATTATTGTCAAACTCTCCACCTCCATCTGACAATAATTCTTTTATCGAATGACCTGCGTTTTCTACCAACTGCAGCATATCTTTTAATCTATCCTTAACTTCGGATTTCTCTTTTAAAAGATAACTAATTCTAAACTGCCTATAGTTGTCTTTCAAAATTAAAAGGTACCTGTACTTTTGAAATGATAAATCAAAAGGTCCCACTAAATCATCTGATATTAACTCTGCAGGTTTGGTAGCTCTCTCTCTTATACCAAAAGGAAGCCTATGCATCTATCCATAAATACATGCTTCACAGAGTTCTTGGTCCATTTTGACTTTGATTCCCATCTCTTTCTTAAGTTTTGCTCCTACGTACCTCTTGTCTTGGTGTCCCCATCTCTCATGATACAGTTGTAACATCGATTTATCAGCTTCTGCAATACTACAGGGAACCTCTGCTTCTGAAATGATCGGATTCATTTTAAGCTTGTACAATCCTCTACCAACCTCTCTGGTTCCTGTTATTGCATTATTTCCAGTTTTAAACGTACATTCTGTTGACGTAGACGTAAAAATACTGTCATCTATATTTCTATCATGTGCTGCTAGAACTGAAAATAGATTTTTCGATATCTGAGGAACATACCATATGTCGTTCAAGGTAACTTGTTTTCTATTTTTATTGGAATACAGAAATTGTATTGTACCTTTTCCAACTGCTCCTAACATCTCGTTTCCTGCAGCTTTTACATTACATGGATTGTCAAACTTCTGAAAATCGACGAAATACATGGGTGTATTTGTAACATGCCTGGTTGCGCCATTATCTACCCACCAAACTGACTCATCATGCTCTGTGATCATAACTTCATCTAAAGATAACAATGTCATATTTGTATCTTCTTTAGTCTTCACATCTGATGTCTTTGGTTTGTTCTTAGGCGGCCTACCATCAGCAATCCACTTTTCACAATTACGTACCCAGTGACCTTTGACCTTGCAATAATTGTAACTGGTGTCCTTACTTCTACTATGTACCTTAGCATGCTTTTCTACGACGAGAGCCTCTTGTTCACTGTTGCCATCCTTACTCTTGGCAAAATTTTTCTCAAACATGCAAAGCTGTACTGTCAAATCATCTAATGTCTCACTCTTGTCACTGTCATTTGAAAGCAGCATCCAACTTGTCTTAAAAGTCTTGAACTCTTCTGGTAAAATATGTAAAACTTTACAAACTACCATTAACTCTGAAAGTGTGTTTTCCTTCTTTAATGCTAAACCGCTGTTTAACTCAGAAAACAGGCTCTTCAACTTGGTTATATGGGTCGACACATCTTCGTTCGCCGTCCAGTTAAAAGCAAAGAAATCTGTACAAAGCTTAAATAACTGATCCTTAGCTGATGCTTCAAAGAGATCTTTTAGTGCGAGCCACGCATCATGGGCTGTGGTTTTGTCCATGATCTTTTGATATACATTATCAGTTATTGTGCTTGTGATCATTGACTTAGCATAACTATTAGCCTTACGGTACAAATCAGAATCCTCTTTGAATTTCTTCTTTTCACCTTCTGTTGCTTCCTCTCCAAGCGGTTTGGGCTTCTTTAGCTTGCCATCAATAACATCTAACGCACCTTCATGATAATCTAGCATATCCCTCATTTTGTTCTTCCATATTGGCCAGTCGGTCTCACTTGTTAATGGTTTGATATGTTTCACTGGATCCATAATACTCTCAATCTTCTGTACTAAATAAAAAATTCTGCCTTCAACTAAAGCTTCTAACTTAGGTAACGTGCTGAACCCATAACCTGATGAAGATATACTAATTTATTTAGTAAAATGTATATTTTAAAAACGGTGACAAGTAAAAAACTATTTGTTATGACAAACTCAACCTTAAACTATCAATGTCTTTTTGTAAATGCTGGTTAACACACCTTGCTAGGTAAAAATTAAGGGTACTTCAATAACCATCTCCCATAAAATCGGCGGAGACCGCTGCTTTTTGCTTGAAAATTTTTCAAATTCTCCTTTCCCAGCTTTAGATCATTTTAAATGACACTTCAGGCAAATAAATTGGAAAATTTGTTGCATGTTTCCCTTTAACATCAATTTTCTCGTATTTCCTGCTCATAAGAAAAATTGTTATAAAAAGAATCTGAGTTTGATTTTCTTAATTGCTTTGCTTTGGCTGGCAAGTAGATGAAAATAAAAATCACCAATTCGGCATTTTCAATCCTGCTGATTAGATTTTTTGGTAAGTTGTACTCGTAACCCTCCTCTTTAACGTGTATTGAAATTTGGTTGCTCCAGATTATTCAGTTTTTCAGTAATGACATATTGGGTATGTCGCGACGTACCTATCGTATCAAAGCTCGAAATAGGGAAGAATATAAATTGAAATCTTGAAAACTACCGATCCATAAGCCTGTTAAAGCAAAAAAAGAGGCTTCAGAAGAAATTCAAGACCTGCACCAATACAGGGTAATAAATGTAATACATATTTGAAAATAGCCCAGCAATTTTCTTCAGAGTACTCCTGGCTCCTCGTCTCAGGCTTAACACCTGAATCATTAAATAAGGAAATAGAAGACTATCTTGCAGGCAATGCAATAGAAAACTATTATTGCGAAAAAATAAAAACAATAAAGCAGAATAGGGTCAGCTCTTTTAAGGTTGGAATCCCAAAATGTCATGAACAGGAAGTCTTTAATCCGGATTTTTGGCCAAAAGGACTAATCATAAATAAGTTTTTAAACTTGAGGAAGCCAGCATCTCTGAACAGGGGTTAGGTAGCCTTATTAGTCATAATAAGGTGACAAAAAGATGAGCATTTTACATCACAATGTTCAGTCTTTGCAAGATTTAGTAAATCATCTTAGTGACTGCCTTGCAGTATGCATCAGTGAACACTGGAAGTCAACTAATTAGCATATGGCTTGGCAGGTTATAAACTAGCATCATCCTTTTGCAGAGAGGAGGGTTCCCATGGAGGAGTGGCTATATAGGTAAATTAGCATATGAAGTGGAAGGAACGCAAGGACATTGTTGATCTTGCAGAGGAAATTATGTCTGAATGTGCTGCCATTGAGGTTCAAGTATGTAACAAAAAAAAATTATAATACTATGTGTATATAGGTCTCCTTTATCACAGGAACAAATTCTTTTACCAAAGATCGAATATATTTTACAAAATAAAATTGCTGATAATTGTTCAATTTTTATTGCCGGTGATTTTAATATAAATTTTAATGTAAATAATAAGCATTCTCTTGAATTGGTCTCTATGTTACAGTCATTTGGTGTACATCCATCAATTTTGGAGGATACTCGAGTGTTCGGGACCTCTAGAAGTTGCATTGATAATATCTTAACCAATTGTGATAATTCTGAATCTCAAGTTCTGGACACTCATATATCTGATCATAGGGGACAACTGATCGTATTTAATATAGAGGTAACATTAGTAAAGAGAAAAAAAGAATTTTTAGTGCAGAAAACAAAAATATGTTGTCATTTGAAGATTGGGAACGGGTTTGCATACTGCCTTCTGCGCTGGTGGATGCCCAATGAAGTGGTTTCATGAATATATTTCTGCCCATATTTAAGCATTGCTTTCCTTTAAAAATCATAAATTCCAAATCAAAAATCGTATTATCAAAATAATAACGTTATAGCTTGTAAAAATGAATTGAATATTTTATTAATGCTTCAAAGGGTTGATATACATTATAATCAAGCATACAAAGAAAATAAAAAAGAATATAATAAACTTTTAACAGAGGCTAGGAAAACGCAATATCGAAATCGTATAAACAACACAAAATGTGTCTGGCGAATTGTAAGGAAAATATCTGACCCAGATACCATATGCAATGATTTCAACAACTTCGTCATTAATGCAGCACCAAATCTTTTGAATGGTTTGCCTAATCAGCATGTTTATTCATGCGGAATTCATTACAACAATAAATCCATGTTCCTGATACCAGTCACAATCAATGAAATATTATGTATAATCTCCAAACTTAAGAATAAAATGAGTTCTGGGGTTGATGAAATTCCTTCAACTCTCTTTAAAAAATGTGCAGAGGAATTGGCTGCTCCTCTATGTCACATAATGAATAATTCTTTTGCACATGGAATCTTTCCTACTAGTTTGAAGCTTGCTATAGTCAAACCTTTATACAAAAAAGGGGATCCCAACAACCTAGGCCTATCAGTTTAATATCAACATTCTCAAAGATGTTTGAAATAGCTATGTGCAATAGATTACTTCATTTTTTTTATGCAGAAAAACTCTTCACTAATACTCAGCATGGCTACCTTAAGGGAAAATCAGTTGAGACTGCTATTTATCAGTTCATAGAAAAAAT
>MU185566.1:44647-54891 GCA_016904865.1 Pissodes strobi
TCCAAAATCAATGTGTTATCAGGAGTGCCGCAAGGTTCACACCTCGGGCCATTACTCTTTAACTTATTTATTAACGATATTATTCACTGCTTCAAAAACAGTCTCTCCTTGTTATTTGCTGATGACTTAAAACTGCTTTTAAAAATCATTTCTCCAAATGACTCTCTCGCACTTCAGGAGGATCTTAACAGGCTAATTCATTGGTGCCAATTTAATGGCATGGAACTTAATGTACTAAAGTGTAAGGCCATAAAATTCCACAAGTCTAGAACACCTAGCAACTACATCTATCATATTGATGGCAATCCGTTGGAGTGCGTGGGACAGATCAGAGACCTTGGTGTCTTGCTAGTCCCAAATCTAGATTTTTCTCAAGATATGGATACCGTAAACAACAGGGCACTTCGGATGCTTGGTTTTGTTAAGCGCAGCACAAAAAAATGCGTTGATATCAATGCTATCAAAGTACTATACTTCTCCTATGTCCGCACTCATCTGGAATATGCTGCATCTGTATGGAATCCGAACTATGCCTGCCATGTACACAGACTTGAAGGTGTTCAGCGCAAATTTTGTAGATACCTTAACTACAGATTCTTTGACAATCAGGAATTTCATTATTTAAACTTCTGCCAAGAGCTCAACATTTCGTCACTATCTTGTAGGAGAAAACAGAGAGACCTCAAACTTTTCCACAAAATTCTAAACTCCTCAATAGATTGCCCTCATTTATTATACAGAATTCAATTACATGTTCCTTCACGCTGCACTCGCTCAATTTCTACATTTCACCTGCAATTTCACAGAACCAATTACTCTTACTGCAACGAATTAATTAATGTGGATTTCTTTGGGCCTTATGAACCATTTGTGGGAGCAGTCAATGGCCTTATATTATAGTGATGTATGATGCATATATATTTATCATTATTAATAAATTATCTATTACTAGTTTAAGATGCCAATAATATAATTGTTGTTTTAGTCTAATTCTCTTACATGTTCTACTAAATTTAATATTTAAATATTTATAGTTTTTAGGAAATTTGGATTTTGTTGACTAAGTATCATTGTAATTTAAAATGGGCTTGACCCGTAAATTACAAAAAAAAAGAATGAAATCAGGAGATCCTGCTGACCTCTCGGTAGCGCCCCTTTTTCCACTTCATCTATCGGGTAGGCGGTCGTTTCTCATCGCTTCTGGAAATTTTACATTTTGTAATTTCATAGAAACTATTAATGGGATTTTGGTTTCTCTCTTACAAACAACAATCTTCAAACGTCCTCAAATGTCACTATTAATATTGTTTACATTCTTTCTTAGAGCTTCAATTCAATATCTGACTAAGTAACCCAACACGTAACGTAGTTACAACAAGCGGTGTTTTCAAAACTTTTAACTAATTATAGGTAATTGGCTACTAATTAATTTGTAAGAAAAGTGAAAAAAGTGCAAAGCTCCAATATAACACTTATAATAAAAAAGAAAAAACAATGGCAAATAGATCAACAACAAATTAAGAATCACAATATGTAATCCCAAATTTTGATTCCCGATGACATCCCCCTTTCGGCACCTGTTAAGTATGAAATTTTTAAATTGGCACCCTGTGTAAGATAGTTTTTTGCACTTTCAAAATTTCCAATTAAGTATAGGCAATTAGCTATTAATATCCATTTATATGAAAGGTGAAAAAGTGCAGTGTTCCAATATAACACTTATAATTAAAAATTTAAAGTAATAGCAAATTAAGTAACACAATATGTAAACTCAAATTTTGATTTCCCATTACTAACTTTTTCGGTACCAAATATTATTAAGGATGGAGTTTTTAAATTGACACCCTGTATAATACAGTTTTCAGTTTCAACGTTTGAAGTAAGGTATAGGTAATTAAATACCTCCTATTCAATTTCTAGGAAAAGTAAAAGAAAAGGCAAAGTTTCAATATAACATTTATAATACAAAACAAAAAGCAATAACAAACAAATCAACAACAAATGAAGAATCACAATATGTAAATGAGTAATGAAGGATGAGGTACTGGTGTATCAATCAGTCTTGGTCCTTGAAGAACCTATTTTTCGAAATTAGTGATGTTTTTCATGATGGTACACAACCTTGTATACTGGCACCTTCACGGGAATAGGTCTGGTGATTTGCACTGGAACGTGTTTTTCTACTGGAACTGGCACCGGTTTTTCTACATGATAATGCACTATCTTTTCTATCTTGTATGGCACAGGTTTCTCCACGGGGATAGTGATTGTTTTGATCACAGGCACAGCAACAGGCTGAGGTACCTTAATATGGACCGGATAAGGTTGTGGCACTGGTATAGCTACTGGCTTAGGTACTGGAACTGGGACAGCATGTGGAATTGGAACAGTTTCGTGTTTGTACACTGGTACTGGCACGTGTCTCGTAAGTTCGACTGTATGAGACACATCTTGGCCACCATATCCGGAGGAATCGTGACCACCATAACTTTCATAACCAGCATTAGCTAGTGCAAACGCACTTAAGATCGTCAGATAGCCTAAAGCATACATACTGACGAAACTAAATTTACCAAAACAGATTAATACAACACAGTTAGGATACAAACTACTTGGTCGAATGATACTTTTTTTTGAAACGGGAACCTATTTATATTGTTAAATATACTTTCACTATCACTTATTAACACAGATTATTTGATGAGAGACACGGTAGATGATCGAGTTACATAACTGATAAATCTTGGCCTTCTAAAATCAGGGTGGACCTCCGGTGTTTTACAGGACCGTATTATTTTCAAAGCTACCAACGAGAATCGTTATTGGCATTTATAAGAATGTAAAACTTGCATTTCTTGGGACAACAATTATTGTTTGTTCAGTCTATTTACGATATAGCTTTGATCCCCTAAATTATGAAGCCGAGAATCTGCGAATTTGGTGTCATTATATATAGTAATCTTACGAGTATATTTATTTGGACGTTACATTCGATACAACGAGGATAAGCGCTGTGCTATAGGAGACAATAGACGAATTCACAACATAGATGACAAACTGAAAGATCAAGGTGAATAAGCGCAAAACGCAGGCCATAATCCTTCAGAGGAGGAGAAAGGCTGCAGGACCGCACATTCGGATCAACAACATCAATGTACCTTGGAACCGCGAAGCCAAGTACCTTGGAGTGCACCTGAACCGTGACTTGACATGGAAAAAGCACATCCAAGCGGCAAGAGACAAAACCAAGGGGGCAATGGCTATACCACAGCCGATAGAGGACTTCATAATAGAAAAGGCTAGGCGCGTATTCCAAGAAGCAGAGCACCACGCCCATGAAGATCTGAGGCAAGCCATAGATTACGATCCAGACAACCCAGGAAGACGCAGATGGGCTAAACACCAAAAGACCTAGTAGTCTAATTGTGTGATCGCACAAGAGACGACCAGTGCCAAGAAGCACAAAGCAGAAGTGGAGTAACATCCAATCCTGCTTCTTATATCCCAACTAGGACGACACTTAGTAATCACAGCGAGGCACCAAAATAGGAAGACCAGGACTTAATAGGAGCCAATCCCGGAAGTCCTCTCTCCGGCCTGCAGTAGATGCCCCTAGGGGTTAAAGCACAGGACGGAACATAGCTAAGTTTTTGTGGGTATGTCAGCTTTGCTGGTTGGCCCCACACTATCCCCTCAGGAAGGTGTGCGTTAGAGAGCATTTTCTGAAAACACAAAAAAGCTACATTCATTGGGTAAAGGTAACCATCAGACTGTAGCTATAGGGAAAAGGATATGATTAACGTGGGCTTTCTGGAAACCATGTCACATACTAAATAACCAAGATATTCCCATCAACCTTAAGAAAAAGGTGTGCGAAACATGCATCCTATCAATAAGGGGATATCGTCAAGATGGCGCCTACAGAAGATGGTTTGCCAGTTCCTGACAGTAAAAAATGCAAATACTGCAAATCGGAGGTCGAAAAAAACGGAGTTAAGTGCTTAAGTTGTGCCGTTTATCTACACCATTCCTGTGCAATAAGAGTGACCGGGCTATAAGTGGCAAGTGGTAGCAAATCATTAATTTTATGCTCAAATTGTGCGGCCATTGCGAGGGAAGACGACATAAACAAAGCTATCTCAAAAAAGGATGAAGAAATAGATACCTTGAGAAAGAAAATCGCAGAACTAGAAGGCAAAAGTTCCTGTGAATTATTTGCTGAAATTCATAATAGGATGGAAACTATGGAGAGTTCAATCCTGAAAAAAATATCGACACTTGAAAAAAAGGTAAACAATAACAAACCGCAAATGGAAATGTCTACAACATCGCAGAACGTATCAGCAAAGGGGAGCAATAAACGCCCGGAGTTACTCCTACTCGAACCCGAACCTACACCGACTATCGAAACGAATGCGAGTGCCCGAAAAGCAAACGCAAACTACACGGCCGGCTACGCCACTGTGGTGACGGCCGCGAACGAGCGAGAATAAGAAAACGAAAAGAGAGAGGACGAGAACTACCGGACCCAAAAGAAAAGAGGTTGGAACCGTAACCGTTCTTCAGCAGACACTACCGAAAATGAACATAAAAACAAACAAAAAAATTGGAGTGATCTTCTGAAAAAGAATAAGGAGCAGAGGAAGATTGGTACCAATAATCAGTTCGGCGAATTTGAAGCCGATAAATCACCCAACCGAAGCAAGAAAATATGGCTTTTCATCTCAAAGGCAAAAGACACAATATCTGATCAAGTTGTTAAGAATTACATTTGCGAAAAATCTAGCCTTAAACCAGAAGATATCGAGGTAAAGGAAAATGCTAGGTTTAATTGCTTTATGGTTGCATCCTGACCTAATAGACACTGTTTATGGGGAATCCTTTTGACCAACAGGCGTACGTTTCCAAAAGTTTGATTTTTCTCTGGGGCGCAATTTTTTAGACAAGCGCCAGAATTTAAGAATAATCACACATTAATTCCCAAAAATGCTTCTCTCACACTAATTCATCAAAATCTTCAAAGCATAAATAATAAAATTCTTGAACTAGAAGTTTTACTTACTAATTTAAAACCAACTGATTTCTGTGCTACTGAACAATGGCTTCAGGAAAATGGAATAGAGCAGGTTTGTCTGGAAAGTTTCGCCCTTCAAGCTTTTTCTTCCCGAAAAGAATCTCGTAGGGGTGGGACAGCCATTTTTACCAATAAAATGTCGGGCAACCTATCAATTGCAATATTTTGCCAATAGAAAAGGACTGTGAATTTTGTATAACCCAAATACAACTAAATTCAAAGTCTGTGATAATTGTATGTATATATAGGTCTCCGAGTGGCAATATAGATGGTTTTATTTCTAAACTCAGTGACATTTTGGATAACGTGTATTCTCCAAAAAAGTTTAAAGTTGTTTGTGGTGACTTTAATGTTGATTTTAGTACTAATTCTGACTCAGTTTTTAGCATAACAGAGCTATTTAAGGCATTTGGCTTGTTGCAACATGTGAATGAAATAACAAGAGTAACAAGTACCAGCGCATCTCGAGTGGACAATGTGTTTTCCAACTTTCCCGTGGATGATATTACTTGTAAAGTATATGCGCCAGGAATATCAGATCACTATGGTCAACTACTCACATTGGAAATGGAAGAGGGTCATTCAAAAACCTGTTTTCATAAGGAAAAGATTTTTCACTGATAAAAATATTTCAAATTTTATTAATTACATAAATACTGAGCAATGGCAAGATATCCATAACAGTGTGGGTGTTGACCAGATGTATACAAGTTTTGCAAATGCCTATTTCTTTTGGTTTGACAGAGCTTTTCCCATGGAAGCTTCTGGAAATAGGCCGGAAAATAGAAGCTGGGTCAGTAGAGAAATAAAAGATTATGCAAAATTTATGTATGGTATAAACAGACAAATAGTCAGCAGGTACTTTTACAATATAAAGAAGAAAGGAAACATTATAGAGCATACATATCAAAATATAGAAAGTCAATAAATGATAGCAATATATTAAATTCTAGAAATAAATCTAAAACCTCTTGGACAATTTTTAATAAACTTAGTAATCGTACCAAAACAAATAAGAACCTAACCCTAACCATTAATGATCATATAATTGAAGATCCCAATAAATTAGCTGAAATATTTAGTAGAAAGTTTAATCTTTCGAATCATAACCAGACAAATATATCCATTTCAGACAGTTTTGCTTATCCATCTATATTTTTAAATCCCACTGAACCAAAGGAAATCTTTAAAATAATCATGAATTTACCAAATAAATTTTCAGCTGGTATAGATGAAGTGCCAATTAAAATTTTAAAATATGTAGCTCAGTTAATATTCACACCTTTGTCTGAAATCGTTAATGAATGTTTTTCAACCGGCGTTTTTCCTTCCGGGCTAAAACTAGCCAAAGTCATACCAATACCAAAGAAAGGTAGTTACTGGACAACTACAGACCAATTTCTCTACTACCATCAGTGTCGACGGTCTTTGAGAAGGCAATTTACAAACGAATAATTAATTTCAAAAACACACAAAATATACTAGTTGATCATCAATATGGTTTTGTATCCAAAAAGTCAACTGAGCTGGCCATTTTTAATGCTGTCAAGTTTATCACAGAACAGCTTGATAATAAGCAAAAGGTTGCTGGGTTGTACTTTGATTTGTCAAAGGCTTTCGACACCATAAATCATCAGCTGCTTATGAACAGGCTATGCTCATATGTGATTAGAGGTAACTGCCTAACTTTATTAAAATCATATCTCACCGGAAGAGAGCAGGTGGTGTGTGTAGCGCAAGGCGGAATGTCTCGAATGCGGCACATATGACCCGGGGTGTTCCGCAGGGCTCCATCCTGGGGCCTCTGCTGTTTCTGCTCTATGTGAATGGGCTTTCGGATGGCCTTCCTGGTGGATTTGTTTGTCAGTATGCGGATGCCACATCTGTCATGCTGTCAGATTCATCTATTGGGGGTCTTTCCGAGTCCTGTACCTTGATGGTGTAATAATAGTGATTTAAAATTAAATGCTGACAAAACTGATTTAATCCATTTTTCCATACAGAAACAGAATTTGTCATTGTTTACAAGATTGAGTGGATCAATTCCACAATCTGCTGAGGTGAGGTTTCTGGGTGTGTACTGGATAGCACATTATTTCTAAAATCAATAGTAGCTGTGCTCTTATAAGAAGATTGCGGGATGTTCTTTCTCATGACACACTTCGAATAAATTACCTTTCATGTGTTCAGTCAATAATGTGCTACAGTGTGCTTTTTTGGGATTCATCTACAACGGCACCAGAAGTGTTTAGGGCACAAAAGCGAATTGTCAGATGCTTTTTTGGTATTCATCTAAGGGAGAGTTGTAGACCATATTTTGCCCTTCTCGCGGTGTTAACTGCTCCTTCTTTGTATTTATTGTCTCTGGTAATGTTTGTCAAGAGACATCCTGAGTATTTTAGTAGAAATATTGACGGGTATTCTCAGAGGATGGTCATGGAGACGAGAAGTGGAATGAATCTTGCAGTACCCTTGCATCATACATCATTTTTTCACAATGGTCCATCATATACAGCTTTGAAAGCTTATCACATGTTGCCTAATAATATAAAAAACTTGAACAGTGTTGCTGTGTTTAGGAGAGAAACCATAGCTTTTCTTAAAGAGAAATGCTTTTATAATTTCAACTTTGTGGAATAGGTTTTGTCATGTTCATGTTTGTGTATTGATTTTTTAATTTTATTTATATTTTACCTGGATAAGTTTTGTCATGTTTTTTTTTTGTTAAAATATTATTTTATATATAAATGTGTGTATTGCGTTATATATCTACATATAAAGTTTGATATTGTACAAATGGACAACTATACTAGCCACCTACTTGTGATTTATCATTTTGTTGGCAAATAAAGAATTATTATTATTATTATTATTATTATTATTATTATTAAATATATATGGCCTTGATGGTGGAAAAGTGCAAACGGATTAAAAATCCTTAGACACAAATCCGTCTGCAAACCAAGATGTTGAGATCATGGAAGACTTGGCACAACTGTAATGGCAATGGACAGGGCACGTACGAAGAAGAGAGAACATCATATCCTAGTTGAATCTGAAGCCATCCTTAGATCAATAATTATTAGAGGTTAGAGAATCAGATGCACTTCTGTTGAAGTTAGGCTGAGGTAGATTGTCGAAAACATTAGAGCAATGAACCATATCTGACTTTTGCTACATAAAATGAGGTAGGTCAGAATCACCGAAAGATAGAATCTAAATCTTCATCGATGGTATTGAAATGGCAATGGACAAGGTACGTACGAAGAAGAGAGAACATCACATTCTAGCTGAATCGACACAAATTATATAAGATTCCAGGCAGGTTGTCGAATGAACCAGACATTAGGTATACCTTAGAGCAATGAGCCATATCTGACTTTTGCTACACAAAATGAGGTAGGACAGAATCACCGAAAGATAGAATTTAAATCTTCATCTATGGTATCAAGTTCGCTTATTGCTGAAAGTCGCACACTTCAATAACATATTGAATCCTACCCCTCTCCTCGACTGAATACCCCACAGCAATTTCAATAGAACAGTATATGAGCACTGGTATTAGCTGAGCTATTGTACATATTGATAACCACTTGTGACCATTTCTCAACACCTTTTAAACTCATTTAAACTTGTACAACCTTCAAACTATCAAAGTCAATTTAAGCAGATTAGGTACTTGTCCCAAAATGAAAAAGACAGTTCTTAACAGTAATATACTATCCGACATCCGAGGTATATTCTGTATTCGCAGTACATTTGGGTCCGATGTCACCAACTCCAGGCCTGTTCTTTTCATGAAAGGATGGTGACATTGCAGGTAGATGACCTTCCGATCATTATATCATCGGACACATGCACACTTCCGGGCAATTGGGTAAAAGCAGATTGATTATCCGAAACCAATTCACCGCTTTTCCTTTCGAATTTTACGGGGGTCGATCTTTAAGTTTGAACCATTCAGACAGCATATATCTTCAATAAAATAAATTTGATAGCTTAGGAAACTTTTTCTTATTTTTACAGAATATGATCTCACTACGATTAGAAATCTGACTATTCGTTCCAACGTGAACGTAATTTCTTCCGGTACCTCTCTCTGATCATGAGGCTGTCCAGGCCAGGAACAGAAAATCTACGCTGCCAAGAACTATAGTAAATTTCTAAATTTTATCAGCCTTGCAAAAGACATAAATTGTAAAGTTCGCCCAGCCGTTGTTGACCCTCGAAACGCATGCAATTATATGCGTTTCGAGGGTCAACAACGGCTGGGCGAACTATAAGTGTATTGGATCCTCCAAATTTGCTCACCCGATTTAAAGAAACAGTGAGTAGGCCATTATAGGACAAGTGGAATAAAGACTTAAGAAAATTCGTCCGTTTTTATAAGGAGTGGTACCTCACCTATAACATGGATGGTAGGAGTAATCAAACGTCAACCAATCATGTAGTAGTTGAGTCTAAACAAAGCGGTACAGATTTATCGTCACCTGTTTACTACCAGAAGCGTCTGGGTGCACCGGAATGGATTTCATGACTTCATTATTCATTGACGTATTGCGACACTTCGCGCATGGGCATGCGTAATGCGTGTAAAGTTTTTGGCACGGGAGGCTTTCAATTTTCGGTCAATTGCTTTCAAAGCCTGGTGCTCTAGTGGTTAGATGGCTGTGCTTGTTATACGACGACCCTGGTTCGATTCCCGTCCAGTGCCAAAAGTGTTTTTATTTTTTTAACGTTATGTTTACTCTTTTTTTAAATTTAGGTTATTTCTGTTTGTTCTTTTTCTTTTCTTTTCCTTGATTTGACTTCTGCTCCTTTCGGGCAATTTGTCAGCGCATTTGTTTGTGTCCTGACTTTTATCTGGCTCTAGGCCATAGTCCAAAACACTGTTTCGTTTTGCTTTCGAGTTTTTATAGTGCTGTGTTCTATTTTCGTGCGGGTCTGTGGTGTGCTTCGGTCTGCTTCTTCTTTCCGACTGCTGATGAGTTGTTGGTTGGTGTTAGTAAAAGACGACACAACACAGGATTGAAACAACACACCGGACTGGGACTCTGAGAGGAGAAAACCTGTTATACAATTGGACAATATAAAGATTGTTATTTTTTTTTTCTTTAATTGACAATAAGCAAAAATAAGTTAGGAGTTGGTTTAATGTTTGTATGCGTTA
>MU185566.1:74891-109702 GCA_016904865.1 Pissodes strobi
AGGAAAGTCTACTTTTAGTACTGCATGGTCAGATATTGTAGGGGTGTGATGTATCTGATATTCTAATTCCTTTTTGTTAGTTACAATAAAGTTAATTATTGTTGCTGTATTCTGAGTAATTCTTGTGAAATTCTGTACAATTTGGTAAAGTCCATTTCTCTATATAATCATGTTTAACTTTCTGGAATAATATGTATCTCTTGTTGTGTTTATATTAAAATCGTCAATCATTATGAATATTTCACGCCTAACTGCGTAGTCACCTAATATTTGATCCAGTTTATCCAGAAATTCATTATCATTAGAAGATGGAGAGTGGTAGACATTTAAAATACTATATTTTTGATTATTATCAGATATGTTTACTGCTGTAAGCCACATATTCTTGTCCAATGTTACACTACGCAGTTGTTTAAGTTTTATTTCCTTTTTCACATAGATCGAAGAACCTCCTGTATGTCGGCTTGTTGAATAACAATGCACTGCTTCGTACCCATCAATTTCCAATTCACTTTCCTGAATGTCTTCCGTTATGTGAGTTTCTGGTAGACAAATTGCAACAGGATTCTCTTTATGAACTAACCAATTTAACTCTGTTTTATGTGATGTAAAACTCTGTATGTTTAGATATAGTAATTGTTGATTCTTTAATTGCTATTTACTTGGCTTATTAAATGTTTCTGGGTAGTTAACTCTTCTCTGTAGCTGTTCAAAGGTTCTTTTGTACGCATTACATTTTCTGCTAAATGCTGCATACTTCTAGACTAGATTGGGTATTTTAAGCACTTCTTTGGCATGTTTACAATTTATGCAAACTTCAACATTTCTATGACAGTCTTCTAACTTATGGTTTCCGCTGCATTTTGGACAAATTACTCCCCTGCCATGTGACCAAACTTCCAACATTTGTAACACTGCACTACATTAACATCTTCAATCCAATAAACAAAACTTCTTTTTTGGTAATTTGATTGTACACATTCTCATCAGTCTGAACTATTGCCACGTTTGACTTTTTCCTCTTATCTTCATAAGTACTAATTATCTTTATATTGCTTTTGACCTGTTCTATTGAAATACTATTCTGCAGAACTAGTTTCTCAATGAATTCACTATATTCATCGTTTGAGTTTTCTAACAACTTTTTCTCAATATTAATAATCTTCAATTTTGGGATTTTCTTTTGTGGGACTTTTACTTCGTACTTTCCATCCAGATAATTTTAAACTCCTTCTGATTATTATTATGTCCTCGGCTTTCTCACAGCTGATAGCAATACCACCATCTCGTATAAATTTTACTCTCGATACCTCTGCTCTAATTGCAGAGGGGTTAATTTGTGCCTCAACTGCTTTTTTTGTTGCCAGACTATCCTGTTGTTTATCTAGTGGTTTTATGACAATAACTTCTTCGGGCTTTTTTTTCTTGACCACTTCGTTGTAATTTGGAATATTTGGTACTGGCATTTGAACTGGTTGGTGCTCTAGTTTTAGGAGCTGCTGTTTTACTTCTTCCATTAAAATGATTAGGCTTGGTATTCTTTTTATCACTGTTTTGCAATCATTACAACAAAAAATCAGTGTCACATTTATAGTAGTCCTCATTTATAATATTGTTGCACCTACGACATATGTCTTCATTTCCCACCATGTTTTTAGGATTTACATCATCTTATTATTATACGACGAATCACTTTATTTTGCAATTTTTTTTATGTAAGGTGCTAAAATAAATGCCCAATTTTGTTTAAAAACTACTTTCTCAATTTGTTTTTCACTTTTATCACTTAATTTTCGAAATTTATTGGAGACCGCATACACAACCATAACATAACAAAAATTTTACAAAATTTTCTGGACATGTCCCTTTTGAGAGTCTTCCGAACCTTATAAAAAAATGGCGAAAATCGGAATATGGCCGGCTATTTTTTTTAAATGGGTCAATTTGGGTCGTTCTAGCGCCGAAAAAATCGCGAAGATCGAAAAACTGAGAGTTCGATGTGGAATTTGGATGAAAAAGACTATCTAAATGGTAAAAAAATATATATATATTTTTTTTTTCAAAAAATATATATATTTTTTTGTAAATTCGACCACTTGAGAATCTACGCCAAAAAACGTGCAATAAGGCACTTTTGAAACTATGATGTCTTCTATACAGGGTGAGGTGGTTGAATTTAAAGTTTTCGCCATTTCGTTTTTTGGTAAAGCAATAAAGGTCATTTTAGCATATGATCATAAGAATACTCAACTTCGTGCCTTATTACTTTTACAATTACTTCCTTCCTTAGATTATGTGTTGGTATACTGATGATGTTTGTCAATTCACAATGCATTAGTTCGTTTATATGTACAGGTTGGTTCGAATTCGAGTCTATTATGTATCGGGATCTCGAAAACCATAAGAGATACAGTGTCGGTCAAATTAGAGCAAAAGTGCGCATTTAAGTGCGAAGATATCTCAAAAACCATGACAAAAAACATTTGTATTGACATAGAACTAAACAGAGCGTTTCATTAAAATAAAGTCTTGCTTTATGCTGCACTACTTTTGTGACGCACCTTGTAATATTTCAAATATTTTAAAACTACCTCACCCTATAGCGGATACGATTTTGACACAAATATTGTCAGTTAAGTAAAATAGTATATTATTTTATATGGAGGAAAAGTGATACTTTTCATGGCGCGCTCGTGTTTAACAGCCGAACGGAGTGAGGCTGGTAATAGAGAGCAAGCCATGAAAAGTAACTTTTCCTCCAAATAAAATATGCTGTTTTTTCTTCAAATGTCGACAAATTAATGCAAAAACATCTCTTTTTAATAGTAATAATATCTAATTATTATTAAAGATAAATGGGTTCGCAAGGCGGCTTAGACCACGGTCGTAGGTGGCCTTGCTTAGACCGGTGTCGATGAATTTAACATAAAGCTGTCAGTGGACACTGTCAACAATAATTATTTTTTTTTAAGATGGCGTCTCCGATTGCGTTTTAATTCCCTATTGATAAGCAGTTATTGGGTAAGTTCGATTAAATAATAACCAATTTGTTCCTAAATTAGTGATTTTTAGAAATGCAGTCACAAATTGAGTGATAAATACAAATTGTAGTTTAATAAATCTTGAGTTGTTGACGCTTATTTTGTTGTCTGTTTGTATTGTATCTATGTTGCTATGACAACACTTTTACCTCCGCCGGCGGAAAAGTGAAAAGTAAAGCTCCGGCGGAGGAAAAACGAAACTTCACGGCCGCCTACACAGTCGAGTAATGACGGATTTACTGACGTTTGAAGAAAAACTTATTTTACTCTATCGTTGGGGCAACACCTTCTAAACATGAATATCTAGAGGGTGTTGGTTGAAGCACCCTCCGCTTACAACCTTTCGCTTCAGCGAAAAAAACTCCAGAGTCAACTTTTCTACAGTTTTGACCAGTGCGTTTGGATGTGCTACTAAAATTACAAAAAAGCAGTGGAGTAACATAATTTTACTATTTAAGTTATTTAAACCTGGTAAAGTTTTCTACAGTGAGTTTCACCCACACAATCTTGTTCGATGTCTAACAATATATATTTTGTAAGCTCTCTGATGATTTCCAATTATTTGAAAATGTTGAAGCCCTTGCAAGCTGGATCCAAGTACTGTGGATTGGTCAAGCTTCTTGCTAAGGTTGTCTACATTAAAGATATTTCCCTATCTTGCTTATTTTACAACATTTAAAACATTAACAAAAATGAATAGCCGTAGCGTTAACCCAAACTTGAATCGTAATTTTTTCTTTATGGCGCTATTAACGTATATACTTTCACATTTGTATATTCTCAAACTGATGCCAGAAAATTACAATTTAATATCGCTACATTCATGTCATTGCATGCCCGTAAAATAATTGACTTTACCTTGAATGTATCGAGCAGATGACGTGACCGGGTCACACATCTGCACTGCAAACGGTAATTTGTAATATGTTTGTAAATAAATCGATGTTAACGAACTAAGAGCCGCAATTTTCTTCCTTGGCCTTCCTTAACCTCGCATCATAGAATAAATTTATTGTTTTTAAGAAGGGATACCAGCTAGAAATTATATTCGGAAATTTTACAAAAATAATTGGGTTCATTGCATTGGTTCCCCCAGGCAAGTAAAAATGGCTTCAAATAATATTCCATTTATGGCACTAAACCCATGTAAAAGCCTGTCTGACATCCGCCCTACAGTGTACGTCCGCAAAAACTCTGACCTGCCTGCCTGCGTACTATGATGGCCCCAGACAAGTATATCAGTGGGAATGGAAACGACCATGATAGGCCATTAAATTGACATTTTGTTCAGCCAGAGATTTTAGGTTTCTCAGACCATAGATAGCTGTGGAGTTTCTTTGCAAGCTGTTTGTATGCTCATCAAAAACCAAAATCTGATCAAGATACACCCGCAAAAGTCTATCAGAGTCTGTCTGGAAGTTTTCATTTTAAAGTATGCCCTCATTTTGTTCCCTAAATGTAAAAAAAATATTTCCAGTTTTATCTGTATTCAGAGTTAACTTATTTGTATTGAACCCCACTAACCCAAACTAACCCATCTTCTTGGAAAGTCGCTCAAGTGCAACCTCTTCCAAAAAAGGCAAGAAAACCACGCCCTCAAACTATCGCCCAATTGCCTTGCTTGCAATAATCTCTAAAATCATGGAACTTGTAGTCAATCAGCAACTACTCAAGTACCTTGAGAACAACAGAATAATCAGCGATAATCAATACGGCTTTCGCAAAGAGAGATCGACGATATATTGGCCTATGTCACTCATATATGGAGTAGGGCAATTGAGAACTACAGAGAGTCTCGAGCGATTGCGTTGGATATTTCGAAGGCATTCGACAGAGTTTGGCATGACGGACTGCTCAACAAACTGCTGTCTTTCGGACTGCCAGCCTCTCTCTGCAGCTGGCTTGTCAGTTTCCTTAAGAACCGATCTCTGCACGTTGCAGTTGATGGCCACATCTCAGACACATTCACCATTAACGCGGGCGTGCTTCAGGGCGCAATACTTTCACCAACTCTGTTCCTCATCTATATCAACGGCCTGCTGACCGAAACGAATAATCCTGATTACAGTTTTGCATATGACAGTAACCTTGTCTCCCAATTTAGATCAGAAAAACCTTTATCAGCGACTGAGACTTATCACCGCAGACAGGAGCAGATTACAGCAATTGATCAAGACCTGGAGAAAGTTCAAACTTGGGGCGACAGAAACTTGGTCCAGTTCAATGCAGCAAAGACCCAAGCAGCCACGTTTACCAAAAGGGCCAATAAGGCGAGCCCTGACATCATTATGGCAGGATCGACCATTCCTTAATCCTCGTCAATCGGACTGCTGGGTGTCTTGGTCAACAGCAATATGTCCTTGCATGACCACGTTGCTAACATCGCAAAATCGCCTCCCAGAAGCTTGGTGTGCTATTTCGCAACAAATAGTTGTATATCCCGCGGCAGTTGCTCTTGCTCTACAAAGCGCAAATAAGATCATGCTTAGAATATTGCACACCCTAAAGCTGCTGGATTCTATTCAGAAGAGAGCTGTGCGTCTTGTCGGCGACCCGGAGTTGACCCGAAATCTGGAACACCGCAGACATGTGGCCGAGATGTCCCTGTTTTACAGATACTTTCACAGCAGATATTCCCAGGATTTGGCCCGCCTCATCCCGCCCCTGGCAACGCCTGTCAAACAGTCACGACAGACGGCAAGAGCGCATCAGTTCGTCGTACAACTGGAAACACCTAGAATATCGCTTTACAAGAACTCCTTTGTCTGGCGCACTGCATCACTGTGGAACTCACTCCCAAAACATCTGTTTCCCCCTAATTACAACCTACAACTATTCAAGAGCCGTGTCAATCAACATCTTCGCCCACACACCGCTCATAAAGGATCTCCTTTTACTGTGTGTGCCATTACCATAAAAAATCTCTCGATACCCAACACAGTTTCCCTCATCTGTTTAATAAGTAGATTAAATCTAGTCAAAGTCAAAAATCTGTATATTTAAAAAAAATATTACTTTTTAATAATGCCGTTGTATCATCGCCGAAGACTACCAGCCTAGCATCGGAAGATGTCTCAATATCATTTATATTCTTCAGAAATAAAAGCGAGCCCAAAACGGATCTCTTTGGTACTCCATGCCCCAAATTCAGACTGGCAGACAACCTACTCTCAGAGAAGGTCTGCTGAGTCCAGTATGTCAAGCA
This sequence comes from Pissodes strobi, assembly GCA_016904865.1. NCBI lineage: Eukaryota > Metazoa > Arthropoda > Insecta > Coleoptera > Curculionidae > Pissodes > Pissodes strobi. The sequence goes on from MU185566.1 coordinate 81,138, forward strand.
ATTGGAAACAAGTTTGATAAACTTGCTCATGAAGGCCATAATGTCTCAGCTTCAGCAGGAGAATCCAATGGATTACACAATCAAAGGCCTTCGATGTGTCGCATAGATTGTTTTGACCCTTCTCAAAGCCTTCGACAATATAATCCAGATAAAAAAATAATTCAGACTTTGATGAATATTTACGTGTATTTTTAAGCAGTTACTTACATACTTAATATTAACAAATGGGCATAATGTTTCTAACTACATACCGAGCTACACACCGTTGAAATGATGGAAAAAATAAAATCATTTGATGAAAAAATAATCATAATGTTATTAATATGTCAAAAAATATGCACTTAATTAAAACTAATACGGTTTAAATACATTTTTACGAAAAATTTAATTGAAATAAGTCGCAGAAAAGGAAAAAAAAAAGTAGAAAATATAGGACCAAAAGGTTGTACTTTATAAATAATATATTAGCTGAACTAGTTAACAAAAACATTAGCAAAAGCAATTTGTAGTCCCATCATTTTCAAATTGCTGTATGTTTTTCAAAAATAAACTTTTTTGAATGCAGATTGCCGATTTTGAAAGCTCATTTTTTAAACATTGAGTCACCAAGAAGTGAATTTTCAGTATGATATCAATACTCAAAACAAAAAGTTTGTGAATACGCCATTTCGGCAATAATTTTGTTGCGCGTACAATATGGTACATTATCAAGGTTTGGATTTATGCCTTTTGGCCTTAGATACCCTGCCTACTAAATATAAAAGTTGGGTAAAAGGAAATTTTTAAAAAACTGCCATAACTTGAGAACTGGTTAAATAATTTTGATGAGATTTTCAGATTCTGAAATCTTGTTTCACGTTTTTCTTGTGGTCCAAGATTTTCACATTATACAGTACCAATAATCAATTAAATCCAGGTAACAAGGAATCGTTTAAGGCAGAGTAAATAGACAAATTATAAGCCAAAACTGTCACAGACTAATATTGGTTAAGAGATGGCTGGATAATATATAATCACCAATCTCTGCAATAAACAGCTATCGGGCAGTGCATTCCTGTAGGAAACAAAGAAGGGGTGGAACCTCAACCTATGTGAGGGATAATGTTAGGATGCAAACAGATAAATCGGCCAAATATTAAATGGTGAAGTGATGTTGGTGAAAACAACCTAAAAGTTAGTGCTATTTACAATCCTCCCTCATATTGTCTAACTGATTTTTTAAAATTTTTAGAAACTGTGCTGAGTGATTATCCAAAAGTTGTATCGGGAGACTTAAGTTTATTAAGGCCAAAAATGTATCTCAATACTATGATCTAGTAACAATAAATAATTATAAGGTAATTAATTCGATCATAAATGAGGATACAAAAGAAACTTATCCATGAAATAAAGCAATTTTCAAGAAAATATTATCAGTGTAAATATCGACACTTCAGGACCTAATAAATTTAATAACAACCTGTAAAAAAAATTAATTAAAATATGAAAAAATAATTAATGGATAAATAAAGAAGTAATTAATGTGATGAATGAAAGTGATAAAATATATAAAAATTAAGGATGAACTTCTGAACTTCAATTGGTCACTTTCATCTTTCATGGCTCCTTAAATTAATCAGTGTTTTAAATGCGTCAATATCAGTATCAAATATATGATATTCAAAACACTGTTAATTTTCTCATTGACTAGTACATAAAATCTATAAAAAAAATACACCAAGTAGGTAGGTACCTTTTGAAAAATATCTCCTGGCAGTTTTTACAACAGATTTTGTTAATATTTACTTACTTACGTGATTTGACAAAAATAAGAACATTCACTTGACTAAAGAAGCAGCACTTAATTAATAAATAACATGGATTATTATCATGAATTAGCAAAGAATCTCCATATAGATCCTTAGAAATAAATACACTGATATGGCACTGAAAGTTAAAATGTTATCCTTGTTTTCATTATGTAACAGAATGGAGAAGAGAGAATTGGAGTTCGTAAATTCCACATTCCAGACTTTTTTAATTGAATTACTAGTAGTTGGATTATGCAATGTTTTCATCACAGATAAGTAGGTATATTTATCTAACTTGGAAAAGCAATTGCATTATAAAATATACTTACTTACATAATGCCACTTACCAAATTAATGTTGGTTCAATTAGATATTTTTATTAGCCTTTAATTCAAAGAAGTTTTCACTTTAGGTGTAACAGGGTCTGACAAAAATTCATAATCTAAGGAATTATCACAGTACCGATATGACAAAATAGAAACTTGACAAAATAATATGAGTAGGTCCATTAGTTAAAGTAACCTGCATATAGCTTGTATCACAGCTTGCACACTACCCAAATATTTTCATTTTCAGTTAGCCAAATTCAAATATTACAACAATCAGCCTAAAGGGTTGTTCAGTTATAGTTACGAGTACCTATAGCAGTGACCAAAAATGATAGTACCTACCTATCCAAATATTGTCTTCTTTATAGTGTATTTACTGAAATTATTTAAATACCTATATATCATATTTAATTTACAGAATTCTTTTGCACCAAAACCTTCAACCAAGTAAGTTTGCTTCATCTATATTTTGTATTTACCCACTCATGAGCATACTCACCTAAGCAATTTCTTTACTGCCGATAACATGTCAAATTGGGCCCAAAAGTTATTTAAAGCCCAATTAAAAAGCAACACAAACAGAGAAGTATAAAATGGAATGAATAAATAACTATAGAAAAGAATATGTAAGTAGATATAAGTGCCCGACAAGGGTGTAACCTATCTACGAGGGTCGCCATAGCTCCAGCTAAACTTGGACAATGGCTGTACTGGCAAATTACCTCGTAGCAACATCAAACTGCCACCTATTTTGAAAGGGGGTTAAATTTCAGTTCAGTACAAGCACAGTTGATACTGTAACTTTATAAACTGTGGTTCAAGTATATCTCGACCTACATATCATGAATAAGTAAGTACATACTTAATAAATTACTTATTAATTAGTAAAAGAAAAAATCATGTTTATTTATCTATAGATGCCGAGGAAGATGCTTACCGCCATACATACCTTGTACATACTGTCCTTTTGATGTTGATGTTTAATGTAATTGTGAAGTTGTTGTAATAAAGAAAATAATTAAGTGAGAAGATAAAGTAAGCATGCATAAATTATTTGATTAAAGGTTCAGCTGTAATTCCAAATGTGTCTCTAAAAACAGTTTTTTTAATTGAAATAGTTGGAAGAACCTGTGCTAAAGTCAGAAATAAAACGTCTCTAGAGTGGCGTAACAAAATATTTTGAAATGTTTCTAAGTTTAGGGGGTAGATCGTAAAACGTAACCAAGATTTTTCCATAAATATATAATAATTACAGATCATTGGCAGTAAATGCTACCCATGTAATCATAGGAATAACAAACTTTTTTTTTTGTACAAAACATTGCCAAATATAAACAGAGATAAACTTACCAGGTACTAGATAGAACATTATTTCCTATTGAAATTCCAAAGGAGCGGTTCTCTTTCCACAGACTTTCCACCATAAATCTACAAAAATAACCGACTTGAATATTTGAAACTTGAACTTGAAACACATAAAAATTAGAAATTAGGGTCGGCTGAAAAACGCACCTGCCTGAAATTTCTGAAAGGAAAATTACAAAAATAAATAAAATAATCCTAATCCACCAATCAGCTAACTTGAATATCTGTAATTTTTAATTCCTACTTGGTCACATGACTATTCGTTTGTTTTTGGTTGTCTGTCCACGTGATACTTTATTGAAAAACTTAATTAACTCTGACCGCTGTTGTCAGATTGTGCAAGGTACTATAGGGTAATGTCATAATTTTCCGGATAGGGTGCCCTAAGGACTCTGAACAGTTCAATGTTCTTAGGGGTGTTCCAAGATCTAAGTCTGAGCTGACTGCGACAAAGTAATGACGTCACATCAAAATTGATTTTAACGATACACTGCTATGTCACCTTTAGCGTTTAACAATAAACATCAATTCTGACATTGATTCGAAATTATTAAAGCCTTTGTTTTCAGCTTTTTGAGGTGAAACTTCTTAACACGCGCCGGAAGTAAAATTTGAAGGTCGCCGACACGACGAGCGGTCACGAAAAACGGTCACGGACATTTATTGTGATATCGAAACTTTTATGAAGAATAGTTTTTTTTTCATTTAGGCCTTCCCTTTTTGTTAATTGAGTGTTATATTTGAAAAAACTACTTTTTTACTAAATCCGTTAAGATATGTATAAGGCTAGGGCGTTTAATTATTGTGATATCTTTGATAGTCTACAAGATAAAAAATATGGGGTTTTCTCTATTACCTTGTCAAGACATAAGCGAACCTTTTATGAAGAATAGTTTTTTTTAAATTTAGGCCTTCCCTTTTTGTTAATTGAGTGGTATATTTAAAAAAAAACTTTAACCAAATACGGTACGATATGTATAAGATTTTATTGTGATATCTTTGTTAGTTTCCAAGAAAAAAATATGGGGTTTGCTCTATTACCTGGTCAAGGCATAAGCGAAACTTTTATGAAGAAAAGTTTTTTTTTTCATTTAGGCCTTCCCTTTTTGTTAATTGAGTGATATATTTAAAAAAAAACTACTTTTTTAACTAAATCCTAAGCTAAAGTGTTTAAGTTTAAGAAGTTTCACTTCTGATATGCGCACATAGTGCACACGCTTTTTTTATATTTAAATTATCATGTTACCCCAACCTTTTATTAAAAAATGGTTTTCGATGAAAATCCGAGTGGTACAATATTTTTGTTAGGCATTATGTATATAATAATTATATATAATATAATTTCAAATTTACACGTCGCATATACCTACTACAAGCACAAAATTAAATCAAATAAAAGCTAGCCTCGTGTCTGCAGCATTTAGTATTCAAATTTGGTCGTGCCTTTGGTTAGTTGCCATTAATTGCAGCCCCGCAGGCTTGTATTTGCTGAGCGTTTCGCACGTCTTTATTGTCCAATGCAACAATTGTTTCCAACAACTCTTGTAGTGCAGTGATCATGCACTGGGCTTGCAATGCGAGTGGGACAGGTTCTATTCCGGTCGGTGACAAACCTGTTTTTTTCGTTTAATTAAGGTTGTTTGTTACATTTTGTAGTTCGGTCTAAAAAGAGCAGCTTAGAGAGCTGCTCTTTTTAGGACCATTGCCTTTTAGTACATCAATATCCCTTCGGAAAACTTCCGTTTCATTTTTGGTATCTTGGTAGAGGTAGCATCGCGTAGTGTAGCGGTTCTTTGGTCACCATGGGTACAAACCACCTCGACCTCGTGGCGAATGTTCAGCGACCTAATTGTTTCTCCCCAAGGAAGAATCGGGCTTTCGTGCCATAAAAAATCCCCATGCACGCCGGTACTCAGGCCGGGGGAAACGGGATGTTCCCGTGGGATAATTTTTGTGTGTGCTGTTCATGTTCATTCGCCATTTTAGCATGTGCCTTTTGTTAAATGTGAAGACAGTGTTTGGGATATGGCTAAAATCAGACACACCCCGAATGTGCTGGCAAATTGTCCTTGAAAGGAACTGAAGCCAATAATCCATTTAAGACAAGCAAGACATCCCTTCGGAATTTTTAGTACAATATCAAAGAGCAGAATTAATTTCATATGGTGGTTTTACATTAGACAATATCTTTAACAATTAAGTTTGATCAAATGCTTGGTAAAATTCACTTGACGTTGGAAGTGTAAATTAGAAAATATTTGACAAACGTCTTTGCCGCAAGTGGCAGGGCTACCTGCTGGTATTGCGACCACTTCCGGCCCTGCCGCCGAAGGACGAACACGTTGGAAACGGATTACAGAATTCGGCAGGCCTGTTCCTGAGGTGTCTGGCACCTACGTGCAGGTTTCTTTGGTGCGCCCCTAGTCAAAAAAATGGTCCTATTTATTTTACTTTATGGCGTGAAAAACTGGCAATGATTTGAAATGTAAGAAAACTGATAAAAAATTATTAGAAAAAATATTTATTAAATTACCAAAACAAACAAAATCACAAAAAATATTTGGTAAGTATAACAAAAGAAAAATATACCCTAAATAAACAAAAAAAAAACGATATAAATTATAAACAGTACTTATAATCAATATGTCATTACGATTATTTATTTGATTATTTATGAAATATAATAAATAATAGGAACTAAAAGCAGTACATTCACCAGAAAATGAAAAGATAATAAAATTAAGGTAAATAAAACAAACAATAACAAAAACACAAAACAATATTATACCTATACCTACTTATACAGAAATATTTTAATGATAAAAAAATAAACGATCCAAAAATGAAATAATACTATTTTTGTAATAAACAAAACAAAAAATGAACGATATACCTAAAACAAAACACGTCTGGCTTTCACGGATGCAAGCTCCTTGTTCATCCGATTATGATCAAGAGCCTCAGAAATATTATTTTCAATCGAAATAATGGCCAAATCTGATAGGCGTTCTTGACTCATAGATGTCCTTAAATAATTCTTTATCAGTTTTCACTTAGCAAAACTTCCTTCACCTGAAGCTACTGAAATAGGTAATGTAAGGTTAATCCTTAACACTATAAATAAATTGGGAAAAAGAGACTGTAGATTTTTTTTTAGTTATATAATTTAAAATGTCTATGGGAAAAAATGAATCAGTAGTATTTTTAGGATTAAGAATTTTATATGTTGAAATTTCATTATGTAAATCTAAGCCGTCAGTGTTCAGCTTACATAAGAACCCAAATAAATTTTTAAATTTATTTATACCCTGAAACCGCCAGGAACGTGGTCAATTCGGCACGGGTAGTGGAAGCTTTTTGCTTAGAAAACGGGTTCTAATTCTTCGGGGGGAATCTGAAATGTCGTGCCGGCTGAAAAGTGTAAGGGGAGGGTCGCGTAGTGGAGGGTGATTCTTACGAGGGCTCCCGGTTCATTTCCGTAGGCGATAGCGTTGGCGGTCGAGGGTATGTCCTGCGGGGATGGGAGTCTCTGACCGAAAGTGGTTATACCTACAGCGTGTGAGACCTCCTTGCATAAGAACTCTGTCGTGGAGTTCATTAACTTGTATTTGTGAAGAAATCGGGCCCGTCTTACTGGAGGTTCTCACCAAATAGTCCCCTCACACTGGAACAACGTGTAAATTATGCATGAGGGTCGCCCTGTCTCTAACTAAGCTCCAGAAGAGTGGCGTGCTGACAAATTGTGTCGTAGCAGCGCCATCCAACCCACTTGCAAGGGAGTCAACATACAAGAAAAAGATATTGCGACTGCGCATTATTCTTTATCCTAACCTTACTTTTGGACCTCCGGTCCATCTTCAGTCGAGTGTAGACGCGTTTTGTAGCGGCTCTTTTATCGCAGTTCTGGGTTAACACGTAGCTATGGTTTAGTGACCGTTGTTTCACCCCGAGGAAGAATCGGGAGTCATAGCCATAAGAAATACCCGGTGTGAATGCCGGTACCCAGGCCTGGGGAGACCGGATGTCTCCGTGGGACTATCATGTATGTCTGTGCCTGCTAAGTTTCGGCTTATAGCCGCCATTTTATATTTGTGTGTGATCGTCGGAGCCTTGAAGAGAGCGTATGCTCGGCATCTTTAGGGGTCCAAAAATATAGTTCCTCCGATCCATTAAGAGTGTAACTTATCTGAAGGGTCGTCCCAGCTGTAACTAAGCCCAGACGTGGGCCTTACTGGGCGAATGCGCTATGCGCGGAACCCACTAGCAGTAACCCCTCCACCCTAACATTACTTTAACACTGGTTTCCCACTTCCGTTTAGTTCTCGGTCGGGATAACATCGCTGTTGAGTAGCGGCTCTTTCGTCGACCATTTTGGGCAACGCCTGGCACGTTCAGGGACCGATTTGTCCCCCCGAGGAAAAAACGGACGTCATAGCCAGCGTCGTCTGTGCCATTCACCGTATAATATGTGTTTGTTTTGTCTTTAGCCAAAGAAAATAACCAGTGTGGGGTTTCTATTTGTGCCGTGTGAAAAGTCGGTGGTCGTAACAGGATCCAGAACCCGAATACAAAGCCCTTCAAACTGGAATAACGTGTAACGGATGTAGAAGGGTAGCTCTACCTCTCCCTAAGAGCCGGACGAAGGGTGTACTGGCAAATTGGCCTTTGAGGACCAGAGCCAAATCAAAGAAACCAACAACCAACATTGGTTTCTAGTTAAACTGTTTGATTCTATTATTTTGTTGCGAGTGTCGTATTTTTTGAAAATGAGCACCAAATCCAGGATAGCGTTTATTTCCCGTTACTCTTGGCTGTACTCGGCGATGTCCGGAGCTTACGCGTTTGTTAACTATTTTAGAATGTCTTATATTTCACTTCACGCATGGCCCTCGGCTCGCTTCGCTCGCTACTGGGGCTCAATCAACAAGAACTTAACCAAAACTAACCCAAAATGAAGAAAAAAACTTTTTACACACATAACCTTAAAAAATATAATGAAAACACGTGTTGCCACCGACGGGAATCGAATCCGTATGGCCGTTTCACGGGCCTAGCATCTCACCATTGAACCATCAAGGTACTTCACGGTAATCACGGTCACGGTACTTCGTTGTACCGTAAAGACATGTGTAAATTCCACGCCTTCGGGATATCGTTGAGTACAACCGAGAGTAAGGAGAAATAAACGCTATTCTCGAAAATCCTTACTAAAAAGCTAATTGCCTCTGTAGCTACGATTGCTGCTGCAGTTGTACTTTTGTATAATGCCTAGGCTGGTGGCTGGTCCGGGTGGGTAGGTTACGTTGATGCTAATGCAAACGTTTGATCAAATATTTGATGAAAAATAGGACGTGGCGTATTCTAATCCTTCACATAACTATGCCAAGGCGCCCTTAAATTTATTCAACGTTAATATGGTCGAACTTATTTGACAAGAAGTTTGATAACTGCACTAATTTAATATTTTGCGATATATATAGGATTTCACCGGATCTTTAAGCGAATTATAAACACTAAACCGAGGCTATAGCCATTAGATCCACGTTTATTTAATTTTGCTGTTTCGTCATTTTGTGATACGATCTTTAAGCGAATTATCAACACTTAACCGAGGCTATAGCCATTAGATCCGCGTTTTTTAAATTTATTTGCTGTTTCGTCATTTTGTGATACGAGTACCTTGTATTGGACTTCAAAGTTTATTACTAATAATTTTTTTGCTTACAATATGTTTTTAGTAATTTATTTCTAATATAGCTTTATGTTTAAAATGTGTCCTTTTAAAGGTTTGGCTGCAGATATTTCAAAATTAATGCTATCTAAAACACTTTTCTGCTTAAAACTAAAATTTATAAACCGTTCCAATGATTACAACTTTATTTAATTCTAAACATTATGACTTTTAGTAAGCATAAATATATTAAATTTATTTAATATATAATACAAAATGATGGCTATGACGTCACAGGTTTTAGTACAAAGTGTATATCTAGTACAATTAAACGTCAGCTGTCAGAACAATATTCGCGCTTCCAGCCACGTGACAACCCTAAAAATGAAAATGACTTTGACATTGACAAGGGAATTGTCAAAGGAAAATAATAACAGAGTTAATAAATAAATGTAGGAAAATTATTTCTATGTAAATAAATAAACATAAAGAAGAACCAGACAGAAAAATGTCTCCACAAAATATCCCCCTGGATATTTTCTGAACATCTCATCCCACGATACGGTCCCGTTCCTCTTGTCTCTGGTTCCGTCACAGCTTTGGTGCCATCACATCACATCATATAAATCTTCAAAAATTAACTTTTGCTAATGTTTAGAGCTTATCTCTGCTAAGTTTCTAACAGTTGCGACTGTGTCAACTATTTTATCGTCCAAAAATGGTGTTTAAATGCCAAAGTGACTCTTTTCTTACAGAGGTATATATTCGTATTTGTGTTGTGTTTATAGCTATAGAGAAGTAATATAATAGGTACCTAGGTACTTGCAAAAATAGTTGATGAGAGTATTGTTTTTCTATGATTATGGATCAGTTACATTTAAAAGAAATTGAGTGAAAGGTGAAAAAACAAGATCTTGTAGATACTGTACATCTCTCAGTTTGATCCTAGAGGTACCTAACTAATTATGGCTTTCTATGTACTTATTTTAGTTTGTCTCAGAAGTGATTTCATGTAGTAAAGTTGAGTTGAATGAAGTCCAAAAAACCACAAACTTACCAGAAGAATATGAAGTTATTTTAGAAGATACAATTTTATTTCCAGAAGGTGGTGGACAGGTAATTCCTTTTGCTAGACAAACAATCTTACTATAAACATATGTCGATGGGTATAGAATAAGTACCTGCCTAAAATATACACATTACCATTATTTATCACTACTTAAAATAGTTTGATCAAAGGAAATGTTGGTTTGAATGTATCACTCATATTCTGTTACTCATCATATTAAATTTGATTTATAATAACCTGCTATAAGTAGATGATAATTACTGTTGTTTAATGCAGCTGCATTGAAATCTTGAGTCCTTATGGAAAATATGGACGCATATGATATAGCCCATGGTGATTTACAAGGTTGCTAGCCTTGAATTTCTAAATTTAGTAGATTCAAGACCTAAATGATATTTAGTGGTAAATCTTCGATTTATACCCCTGCAATATTTGAACTATTTCATGAAATATGCCACTTACAACAATTTATTTATGTGGCTTTAAATACAAATTTCTACAGAGAGATCATATTTACTAATGCATATACTTAGTTATGCCCAAATTGTTTACATAACTACTTTATAAGTTTCCTCCTTGGCATACTCGAAATTACATTTTAAGACATAAAAGAATAATGGGTTATTCCCAATTGGCTTGTTATATTGCCTTCAGATGAGCTTCTAAATTAGTTAGGATTTTAAATAGAAAATAATGTGTGATTTCTAGCCTTGCGACTATGGATTTCTCAACACCATACCAGTCAACAAAGTTATCCGCAGGGCAGATAAAGCTGTTCATATCACCAGTCAGTCTTTGTCTGTTGGTGAAGAAGTGAAACAGACAATCAATTGGGAAAGGCGTTTCGATCATATGCAGCAACATTCTGGTCAACATCTGATTACAGCCGTTATAGATAAGGAATTTAAGTTTCCTACTATCAGTTGGTGGTTGGGTGAAGAGGTATCGTACATTGAATTAGGTGTGTTAACCTACAATATTTACTAATAAAATTTGGAATATTTTTATTGGCAGGATAAGGCTAATTACAAGAGTAATTAATGTAACCCAGACACTCAAATTATGTTTGGTGGAATATGTGCGCGTATTTCCATTTCATACAGACATCTATTCAAGTCATCCCACAGAGATCTGTATAAATCAAATATGAACAAATTAATTCACTTGATAGGAGGAATTAATGGAAACTCAAATACCTTCTTCTCAAGTACACAATTAAACCTAATAATGCTCAAAAAAGCATGATTTGAAAACTGGCTCATTAACAAGAATCAGCTTAACCTCTTCAGATCTGACTCCAGGGTGTAAACAGCACAAGTGGTAGTTTAGTGATCCTAACCAATGTTACATCAAATCTCATAATTATTTAGTTTTGAAGTTTGAAGTCTTCATTATGCATCTAGTAAAACATTTAAACATTCGAAAAACTATATTTACTTTATTGATTTATTAGTTTAGTAGGTTCATTTGTGGAGGTCACAAATAAAGTTATTGAGAATTTCAGATACACCAAAAATTACAGATGCTCAAATAAAAGAGGCTGAAGATAAAATAAACAGTCTTATACGGGATGGAAAAAAAGTTACTGTAGAAGTGTACACTGAAAATACACCAGAGGAAGAATTAAAACAGGTAATTTTTGCTATGTAGTAATGAAAAGTTGCGCCTATGAAATGAAGAACAGTTTGCAGTAGGTACCTAATGATGTTTCCATTATGATCATCTAAATAAATATAATAATGTATTTTTTTTAAATAAAAATTTCATCCAATTTTGGAGGCGGTTGAGAGGCAACTGGAAGAAGATATAACTGACTATCTGTAAACAATTTTAGGTTCGTGCTAGAGGACTCCCGGAAGATCACAAAGGTGATATTAGAGTCATTAATATAGAAGATTTGGAGAGGAACATGTGTTGTGGCACACATGTTACCAATCTAGGACAGCTTCAGATAGTAAAATTATTACACAGTGAAAAGAGCAAAAGGAAAGATAAAACCTTCCTTTATTTTCTTGTTGGAAATAGGGTGTTAAAGAGGTTATCAGGATGCATTGAACGGGAACATAAACTAACGTCACTTTTAAAGTATGTATATTAAATTTCTAATTATTTTGGTAAATAAAGATTTTTTCATCCTTCTAGCTACAGCTATAGGTGCTCTGATTCTGTTTCCTTCTTAATCGGATTTATCAAATAGCTATCACATAACTGATATACTGGTTTTTATTTATAGAAATAATCCCTCTCAGCATCACGAGCTTGTGGACAAACTCCAGAAACAAGTAAAAGCTCTTACCAAAAACATTCAGGGAGTACTGAAAGATTTAGCCCTGTTAGAAGCAACAAAACTAAATGATACATTACCAGTGCCTAGTTACTTTTGTATGCATAGGAAAGAAGCTGAACCTGATTTTATGAATACCTTTATAAGGGAACTGGGTGAGCGGAAAGATATATTATTGTTCTTGTCTACCGGTGATGAGAAGCAAGTAGGTAACGTTTTACTGTATGGACCAGAAAAAGCAGTTAATGATCTTGGACCAAGGTAAGAAATAGTCAATACGAATTTTAAACTCCCTTGCTGGGACATATCAAGTGTATAAATTTAATGATAGATTATACTGAAACAAACTGTATATCTATAGGATATCACGCTTAAGCATGTATAAAACCTTAAGGGGAGTTTCTACATGCAGGAGAGTAATCCAAAACTTTAGCCTATATGTTCAAGTGTGATGATGTATCTTCAACTGACAAATTAAATAGTCATATGGCTTGCCCAATGCCATAAACTAGAAAAATTATATTAGGCCAATCAAATTAGGAGGGCACTTGGAAAAAGTGTTGGAAAGCTAATTATCGTTTGAATCGGTTCATTTGACGTCAAATGGGTGTATCCTAGGTTTGCACAGTCCCTCGACCGCCCCTAGAGTCAGGAAGTCCAAAAAAAAAAACGCGAAAACTTCTGACTTTTTTCAGTTTTTCGCATATAGCTTCAAAACGGTGCATTCTAGCGAATATTTCATTCTAAAAAATATTAGAGAGCATTAAATTCTGCGTCGAATGAGTATACCCTTCATTCAATTCAGTCTGGTAGTATGGCGGAAATCGATGGTTGAAAACCATGTGACTTTTACCAACTTTGCTGAAAAACGCATTATAGTGACTTCAATCGTCAGTCTAAATGAAAATGCATAATCAATAAAAATTTGGAAATGTTATAAATAATTTCCTGTGCCTGACTATGGAGAGTTTTTCCTCTAATGTCAATTTTTTTAGAGCTATTGAAAAATGCAAAACGCACCTAATGCATCCTTAAACACTTTGTAACTGAACCAATTTGCCGAGCCGGCCTTACTAAAACGCTGAAGATGTGGGGTTGATAAGATACAAGAGACAGCCTTGTCACTGCGCAACCAAACGCCACGCCAAGGGCTCTTACCAGAGCTTGCTATTATAGTAAGCTATTATGTTTTATTTGCAGTAGAGGTCTGTTTCGAGGACAGTAACAACAAACGTCTAATTGGCATGCACCATAGATAGCTGGATGATGAAGGGTCTGTTGTAAAAGTAGCAGAAGTATTTGGGTGTTTTTAAGTCATTTTAAATGGTGAAAAGTGTGTGGTGTGGTGGAGTTTAACGTGTTTTTACTGTGGAAGTGATTGCTAATCTAGCAACAAATTTTCATTAAGAATAAATTGTAAACAAACATCTGTTACTCTTTGGAAGGTCAACAAAGTCTAGAAATTTTCTCTCTCGCTTACTGCTTATTGCCAATAATGGGTAGTTAAGAAAAGGAATTGGTTGAGCTTATTTGTGATACATGTGAGATAACATCCTATTTTAAGAAGCATACAAATCTGCTATTTGGCTTTCATTGCAACAGATGCAATCGCATTTCCTGCAAGTTTTGTAGTAGAATATCGGCTCAAGACATTCGCTGCGCTCTGGCTCAAAAAAAGATGGTTTTAGTCTGGTGTAAGGAGTGCTTAGAAAATCATGCCAAGAAAGCAAGTCAAGAGCAAGACCCTAAATGCCTGGACCGGATCTCAATTGACACTGTGCACTGTGCAATCGATTGTATCAAGTTTGAGAAAAAATCGGGATGGAAACTAGAATCTGTAACTCTGAACATCTAACAATCAAACAAAGAGCTTGTTAAGGTTTTGATACAATTGATCTCTGGCGACACATTAATGAGTGAACAGGAGTCCAATTCCAATTTTAGTTCATCATGTCAACCACCTCAGAGTATTATTTCATCTTCACCTTTCACTGTCAGACCAAGTCAGGACTGTGGTGTGAGCAACTTAAACAATAAACCTAAACAAAATAGTAGTAGTAACCACCACAGTCAAACTCGCAATAGAATGAGAAGCAACTCCAATGCTAACCAGTCATCTGTTGCAAATACTGCTACCACAACTACCACAAATATGCCAAGCGTGACCAGGGGTCAGGTCCGAAATGCTGTTTCATCAGCCATGAGCCTGCTAAACCACTTAAATCTGTAGAGGCACTTAACCTTAAAAAGATTAGAGGAAGTAATGACCAGATATCTGGTCTCGAGGCAGCTGAAGAACGATCCTGGTTTTTCGTTGGAAATCTCAAGCATGAAACAACTGTTGAGCAAATGGAGTTGTACTTGAGGAGCTTTGCAATAAATGTCTTGGCTTGTGAGAAACTAGATAACAGACAAAAGCGTTATTAAGCAAGCTTTAAGATTGCAGTATCACCGGAGTCATCAAATACTGTTTTGAATTCCAACAACTGGCCAGTCAATATTGACTTGAAGCCCTTCAGATTTAATCATTATCAGAGGAGATATCAAAATAACGGATTTAATGGTGACAGAGCAAATTTTCCTAGGCGCTAATGGAGCAACAGGAGATATTAAGTTTACATCAAATCACCCAGAGAATCGAGCAGGAGACAGGAGTAGAGACAAATGACACAGTTGGTCCCCATTACTCAAACGTGAAGAAAGGATTACTTTTGGCTTAATATGTGTAAACGTTCACGGAATCTCCAATAAAATTAACAATCTTGAATTACTTGTAATTGGACAGAAACCCATGGTAAGAGCACTGGTGTAAGGAGGAATTTATAAATTTGTCAGGGTTTCATGGGTATAGATAGGGTGGCTACTGCCTTCTGTAGGATTGCATCTATTCGTGGAGGTTCAGCCATTTATATTAAAGATGGGCACCTTATCAAAGGTTATTAATTGCAAAAACTTATCCATTGAACTCCATGTAGAGATGCGTGCTTGCAGTTTTGAGCTTGGAAATGTTGAAATATGTGTAATATGTATTCATGTATTTACCGGCCACGAAATGGTGACTTTAGGATTTTCCTTGAAAAGTGTGATATTTTTTTGAGAAGTTATTGTAAAATTAATACAACTATATATCTTTGTGGTGATCTCAACATAAATGCTTTGTAGGCTGGTAGGAATAAGAGTCTGTTATTTGATCTGTTTCATAGCTTTAATCTTAATATTACATCTGATAAACCTACCAGAATTCAATTGAATTAAAACAAATCATTGACCATGTCTAAATTGGATTATATTGTTTCAAACAGAAATGTAATTATTAATGAATGTACGAGGATTGTTCAGGCTAACTTGGGTGATCATTTGGCTATGCTGCATGTTTATGATACAGGAGAGAGTGTGTCTAGAGTTGTTTCTGTGGGTCATGGTAACTATAGGGCTTTGTCTGAATTTAATTTAAATATGTTGAGATAATTTTTACTAAATGTAAGCCAGTTTTAACGTGGAGACTGCATATGCTAAGTTTTTTGAAATTTTGATAGGGGCTATTGAAGCAAACTGTCCTTTAAAAACAAATGCATCCGAAAAAATTAAACAAATTAATAATAAATGGTTGACCCCAGAGGTTGTGACTAGCAGTAGAGAGCTAAAGGATTTATTCTGGTTATCCAAACAGGTTTGTGATTTGAGAGTTCTTGAACTGTATAAACTTAGAATAAAACAACACAATGAGCTTATTAACAGATGTAAAAGTATGTACTTTGGTAATGTGATAACTAATAGCGGAAATAAGTCAAAAACTGTGTGAAATATAGTAAACCAAGATTTGAGCAGGTCTAGATAAGTGAATAATATTAATCTCTGCATGAATGGTGGGTTGCTTGTGGATAGTGGACAGGTTGCAAGCGCATTTGGTAGATATTTTTCAACTGTTGCCGATAATTGTCTCATGGCTAAGTTTGGAGCAAGTCGTTCAGTCAATTGTACTCTGCCACGGAGACGAATTCCCAACAGCTTTGTGTGGAGGCCAGTTGAACCTCAAGAGGTTATAGAAGGGATGATCCAGTGTGCCAAAAGTAAAAATAGCTGTGGCCTGGATAGTATCCATATTAGAGTTTTAAATGCAATAAAGCATGAAGTATCTATCCTACTTTCATTTCTAGCAATTGTAAGCTTGATGATGGAGAGCTGGTGGCTGGTCTCTTCTTTGACTTGTCCCGAGCTTTTGTCACACTTGAGGTTGATTTTGTGTTGAGTAAGTTGTATGCCAGTGGTTTCCGGGGGCCAATTTTGAATTTGCTGGGGTCTTACCTGACAAACCGTAGGTTTTGTGTCGGGGTGGGGGGCGAATGTTCTGATATTTTTTATGTCGACATGGGAGTTGCTCAGGGGTCTGTGCTGAGACCCTTGCTTTTTTTGGTCTTTATAAATGATGTTGTTGACTTTGTTAACCTTGGAACTGTCACCCTATTTGCAGATGACACAACTTTGATGGTTTCAGCTCAGACACCTGAGGAGCTGAAATCTAGAATTAGCAATGTTTGTGCTCTGTTTGACAGATGGTTTCAGTGCTGAATGCTGATAAATCGGTTTACATGCATTTTCGGTTAAGACCAAGTGTTCCTGCAGTCATTATTGTTAACGTTGTTGATGCTGAGACTCAATCAGCTTTAACACTGAGTACCAAACAAACTCAGACAACACCAAGAACGAGAAATTATGAAACTCAGACGGAGGAAAGGGTAGTATTGACCAAAACACCGGCCGATATGGAAACAGCTCTGGTGGATAGTCTGAATAACACACAAGAAGAACTTTTAAAGTTGCGTAACGAACACACCAATGTTTTAAATCAGAAAGCATCTCTAGAGTCGGATATTTTGTCGCATTCTGAGAGGTGCAGAAACCTCCAGAATGATATTGCTGAACTTAATGAGATAAATAAAAGCATGGTAGTCTCAATACGAACATTAGAAAATGAATGCCAGGCCTACTATTTGGAGGGTCAGAGTATGAGAGCGCAATTTCAGACTTTGGGTTCTTGCATATCAGGGCCTAATGTTGAGGAAGAGCAATGTGAACGGCTGAGCGCTGATGAGAATGTTGTTGGTGTCATCGGCGGGGATCTCTCCCTATCGCTGGGCAATATAAGTAGGGGCCCTGTACCTCATAGAGATGCTCATGTGAATGAGACCTTGAAGTGTTTTAAAAGAAGAAACGTCCTAGTAGTGGGTGATCAAACTGCTAGAAATTGTTCTAGGTTGCTCAGGTTGTCCTTGGATAATGATCTCTACAATGTGACTGGAATTGTTTGCTCGAATTCACCTGTGGAGGAAATATGTAAGACTATTTTTCGAGCCACACTAGACTTTAATAGGAATGACGTTATAATTGTCCTGTTGCATATTGACTTTCAGTTTAGGGTTTCAAATTTGAAACAACTTTTTTCTCTTGGCAAAGCAACAAATCTCATATTTAGTTACTCATGTGACACTAGTGTGCACAAAAATAAGGTCCTGTGCAAAAAAATGCAAAACTATTTTAGGAAATATAGAGAACGCCAAAAATCTTCTGTTAGAATTATAGAAAATTTTAAAGATTGTAATAGATACAGGCATAATAAAAAATCACTCTGTAAGTTGCTGACGCTGTATCTAAATGTAACTGACTATTTTTTGTCAAATATAGTCTTAGTCTCTGTGAGTTGTACCAATATAGTTAAATCCAATGTTCAGTCGCCAAATTTCGTTACTTCTGTGAGTGGGTTAATCTCTGAGACTGACCGTGAAGAAAGTAGGATTTTGAACATCTCAGAGCCATCGGTGGCCTCTGGGCTTGGCTCGAAGGAAAATACAGATAGTACGGATTTTTTAGAGCGCGTTCCATTAATACTAATCTCTCCTTAGTATTTCTCAACATACAGTCTGTCAGGTACAAGGTTGACGAACTTGAAATATTTTTAGATAGTCTTTTATATCCTGACGTTGTGCTTCTTTGTGAGCACTGGTTAAAGCCTGACGAACCATTTTCACTATCAGATTATAGTTTGTTAAATAAGTTCTGTCGTTCTGAGACTTCCCATGGAGGTGTGTTAATACTCGTTCGTGATAGTATTTTAAGATCATATAATTTCTCTAGCTTCGAAAAGTTTATTCATTTGATTGAAGAAAAAACGTTTGAGTTATCAGTTGTTTTTTGCAAGAAGATAAACCTATTTATTTTATGTCTATATAGAGCACCTACTGGCTGTACAGGTGAATTTTTGCTTAAATTAGAAATTGTATTGACGCAACTGCCGGTGGGTTCACCTGTGATATTCTGTGGTGATTTTAATTTTAATTTTTTTGACACACTTGGTAACGATGTGCAGAGATTGAAATGTTTGCTTGACTCGTTTAATTTGCACATGTTTGTCGATAGGCCCACTCGAACCACTGCACACTCGTCTACCTTACTGGATTACATGTGTTCAAATTTTGATAGAGACATGGTTAAGTGTGACGTTATTCGAGCGGGCTTGTCGGATCATGAGGCGATTTCATGTAGCTTTAGTATTAAATGTGGAGCGAGAGAAAAAACTAGGCTTAAGGGTAGGTTGTATACAAGAGCAAACTATGGTAGGTTCTCGCAATTGTGTGCTGCTACTAATTGGCAGCCTGTCTTGGCATTGAACAGTCCTTTGCGTTCATTTCACGGGATACTGTGTGACAACTTTAATTATTCATTTCCTGTTAGATCTTTAAAACAAAAAAAAAAACAAAAAACCATGGATCACTAAGGGACTGAAAATTTCTGCTAAGAATATGCGGTCTCTTCATTATATTAGGAAGTACTTTTTGGATAATGAACATTTTATGGCCTATTTTTCCAAGTATAGACGAATTTATAGGCATACTGTTAGGTCTGCAAAGCACCTATACTATGGCAATAGAATCGCATAGCAATAGACAGCGAGAAACGTGGAAGATTGTCAACGAGTTGCGGGGAAGGAGTTGTGGGACTACATGTGGGGACTCCAAATTATCCACCGAGGAGATGAACGGCTTTTTTTGTTCCATAGCTGCATCACTGTCTGGCGTAATGCCCTCAAATGTCTGTTTTTCACAGTTCCTGGGAAATATTAATGTCCCAGGTTCTTTCTTTTTATCCCCCACCGATATCGAAGAGCTTAAAAGTACTATCTCTAAAATCAAGAGAAGCGGAGCATCAGGATGGGATGGAATCTCGATTAGGATATTTTTGGAGCTGCCGGATGATGCACTGGGTGTTCTGGTGGAGTGTATAAACCATTCTTTTTGCAATGGCAATTTTGCAGCTTGTTTAAAGGTTGCTACAGTTATTCCCCAATTTAAAGGTGGTGATCAGGACCAAGCAGCAAACTATAGACCAATTGCTCTCTTACCCACTTTATCAAAAATTGTGGAAAGATTGGTCAAAAAGCGAGTTGTGGGGTTTCTGGGTAGGCACGGAGTGTTGAGGTTTGAACAGTTTGGCTTCCAGGCGGGGAGGAGTACGAGTGATGCAATATTCTCGTTTCTGGAAAATTTGTATATGAGTCTTAATGAAGGGGAAGTGGCTGCGTCAGTTTTCTGTGATTTATCAAAAGCTTTTGATTGTGTGAATCACAGGATACTGCTGCATAAGCTTGCCCTTTATGGATTCAGGGGTAGGACGCATGATTGGTTTGGATCATATCTGTCGGATCGAAGACAGAATGTTTCTTTTGGTGGCTTTGTTTCGGATCTTCAAGGGTTGGAATATGGCGTGCCACAGGGCTCTGTTCTGGGTCCCGTTCTGTTCTTGCTGTACGTGAATGATTTCGCAGATCTTGACGTGCATGGTAAGTTTACTCTGTTTGCAGATGACGCCACAATATTGTGGCATGATAGAAATACCAATATATTGAATGATACTGTTAATTGCGACTTAAAAAAGATTAAGACCTGGTGTGACGCCAATAGGCTTTCTTTAAATGTATCGAAAACCAGTGTTATGTCGTTTGGCAGTGAACTTGGGGAGATTCGTATGGGTGATGGCTTGCTGAAAAACGTTACTGACAACAGGTTCTTGGGACTGTGCATCGATGACCGGCTTAAATTTGAGTGTCATATTGGTTCCCTAAGATCACGATTGGCTTCAAATTGTTACGCCATCAGATCAATCTCTGACCAATTTAGCCCTAATACAGTCACATCCTCTTACTTTGCTCTAATCGAATCTCATTTGCGGTACGGAATTTGTTTCTGGGGTTCATGTTCGGGGCAATTATTTCAGAGTGTGTTCGTTCTGCAGAAGAGAGCTGTAAGGTATATGTTTAAGGCTGGGGTGCGTGAGTCTGGTAGACCTTTATTTTTGGAGCATGGAATTCTGACTTTGCCCTCCTTGTTCATTTTGGAAACGGTATGTTTGATTTATAAAAAGCACAAGCCTCAATTGGTAACTAACCATGCATACGAGTTAAGGGACCCACACAAAATTTCACTTCTAATACCCACATCCTCTAAAATTAGAAACTCGCTAATATTTAATAGCAAGAAACTGTATAACCACCTGCCCCAAGGGATTAGACAGATATCTAATCTAACGAAATTTAAGAAAACAGTTAAGAAGCTACTGTGTGCGAGAGCTTACTATGGTGTGGATGAGTTCTTGAAAGATGTATTTTAATTGTTGTACTGTTTGGTTTTTGACACTGTGTTTTTATGTTGTCTTGTCTGTAAACATTTTATGCTTTTGATAATTATGTCATTCTTGTTTGATATTTTAAATTAGAAATTAGTGTGTAAGAATAGTCTGTAATTACTTACGTATTGATTAAGTTGTTTGCACTGATTGACAGTAGGTTTTAGTTAGTAGTCCATAGGTTTATATTACCTTTTTTTCCTCAGCTTTGTCAATGAATTTTGTTCGAGACAATAAAGCATTTTGAATTTGAATTTGAATCTGTCTTGTGTCACCATTTCAAGATTTCTTGGAGTCTGTCTGGATGATACCTTCTCCTGGAGAGTACATGTGAACTTTGAGGTGAGGACAGTGTCTGCAGGTTGTTTTGCGATATCTCGGTTAAAAAATAAGTTGATTTTCGACCATGGATTTCAGGCATACTACCGGACTGAATTGAATGAATGGGGTACTCATTCGACGCAGAATTTAATATTTGTAAGAATGAAACATTCATTAGAACGCACTGTTTTGGAGCTATAGGCGAAAAGCTGAAAAGATCCCGAAATTTTCGCGTTTTTTCGGACTTCCTGACTCGAGTGGCGGTCGAGCGACCGTGCAAATCTAGGATACATCTACTTGACGTCAAATAGACCGATTAAAACAATAATTAGCTTTCCAACACTTTTTCCCAAGTGACCACTTTAATAGACCCTAATTTGACTGGTATATATTTGATTGGTATATGAATATATTTAGTTACTTATGTATAGTAAAGCCTGTTTATTTATTTAAAGTTAAAAGAAAAAGTATTCAAGCTGCTACTCAGAATATAAATGAGAAAATTCTTAAGATAGAAATATATTTAAATAATATAAAGCAAAATTGAACATTACTGAAACAACTAAATATAAGTATGCAAGACTTGAATTAGTAACAGAAATTGAATACTTGGGATTCTTTTAGACAATTTTTTCGCTTTCAAAAACCATTTCAATTATATTAATATGAAAAAATAAAAAAATATGTATTTTTTAAGAATGGCAACCAATTTATCAATATCTATTCTAAATTTTTTTAGTTATTCAGGATTGAGCACCTTTTTGTAAATTGTTAATTGTTGTTTCGTGAAATTAATATAGAACGATGCTTATATTTGGTAATTTTCGTTTTTCTAATTTGGACTATTATTTATTTATGGCAGATTCTATATGCAGATAAATATGAATAAAACAAATAAATAAAGAAGCTTCTTGCCACTCCCAAGTGGCCAGCAAGAATGCTCCCATTATCCTATTGTTGTAGTGTTCTTCTTTTCTTTCACATTATGCAAGGCGAATCGTTTGTTTTCATATTTTGTACTAGACTAGAACTTTGTGATATTCTGCAATTGATTCAATCGATGATTTTAGGTGTGCATATATAGGTTTAGTTTTAGACTTCACATATACCTTAAGACAACAGCCACAGATAGATATTAGAATTAAATTACGTCTTTAAGCACCAGGGCCAAATCATAGCTCCAATAATTGCCATAAATTCGTTGATTTGAATAATTATATCTAATATTATACATTTCATTTTCTAGGATATGTGAGTTGTTAGAAGGGAAAGGTGCTGGCAAAGGAAACAAATTCCAAGCAAAAGTATCGAAAATGGCAAATAGACCAAAAGCAGAGGAAATTATTAAGGAATATTTTAAGGAATAGTTAGGCATTAAAAATGTGATCAAAATATTAAATCTCGTTGGCTATATTGTGTTTGATTTATAATGTTTTGATCCATTGTTCCAGTGCGCGTATAGGTACTTAGGACGGTGTATTATGGCTATTTCCATTCAAGAATAAAATTAAACTTGAAATAACTATTCAAACGATTTTAATTTCTTTATCTACAGGATTTTTATATAATAATAAACATACGGTAAAAATAATGTATTTCATAAAATTGAATGCATCTATTATGAATATAGTGAGAGTGGATGTATGGTTGATTTAGCAGACTACAAAAATTTCAAAAAAGATTATAGAAAAGCTATAAAAAAAGGCTGCCAATGACAGATCCATTGCCACTGCCGTGTATCTGCTAGGTCTATGTGGAATAGCATTAATGGCAGGGGAAACAGTAAAACCAGAAACATTTCTCAGATACCTGTCTAGGAGCTTAACGATTTTTCTCTCAAATTGCAAGTGACATAACTGGTGACCTGCCTCTAACGGATGTGGATCCCCTCGGGCGTCTCTAGTAATTACCTGTCCCTGACGAGATTTTTGCCTCGGGGCGTTGACATTTGTTGAGGTTAGAGATACAATTGAGAGCCTAAAGAACAAAATGAGTACAGATATATGTGGCCTCTCTGTAGAAATGATAAAGTGCATCAGGAACCTGATCATACTGCCCCTCACTAAGCTTATTAATCAGGGCATTCATGCTGGAATATCTCCAAGTGTACTAAAGCGAGCACTGGTAACTTCTGTCTTGAGAAAAAGGTGACCTTAACAGTGCTACAAATTATTGGCCAATATCTCTATTGCCAATATTCTCGAAAAAGGTATGGCCAGACAAATAGTGAATTTTTTTGAGAGTAAGGAGATCTTTTCTGCTAGCTAGTTTGGGTTCAGGCCGGATATGAATACAATTCTTCTGAGTCTTACTGGCAGTATTTTAGAGGCATTTGAACAACATCAATACTTGTCCTGCCTGTTTTGCGACCTTAGCAAGGCCTTTGACTGTGTGGCACACAGCCTCCTCAGCAAGCTTAAGCATTATAACTTTTGTGAAAATAGTAGGCATCCGTCTAATTGACTCTTACTTACGAAACCGATATCAAACAGTACGTGTAGATGGGATGTCGTCTGCTCCGGCGCATATCAATATTGGAGTACCCCAAGGGCCCATCTTATTCTTGATCTATATTGATCTACCCCTTATCAACTCTAAAGAAAAATATGTGCTGTTTGCTGATGACACCACAGTGTTTGTGGCACTGTGGCAGGCAAAACTGAGCAAATTGCTTGGGATGGGCTGACTGCTGCTGGTTGAGGAGTGGTTCCTATTGAATAGGCTTTTGCTGAATGCAGATAAGACCCAGAAAATGCTTTTTACATTGAAGAACGTGCAGGAAACTATACTGATAGTGCTGAGAGTGTGAAATTCTTGGGAGTGTGGCTGGATGGTAAGCTAAAATGAGAGGTGCATACCTACTTATGTATTAATTCTTTGACTTGTGTAAACACTTATTTGTGTATTTTGTCATGTAATATATTTTTTATTGCGCATGCATCATAATCAACGATTATAGCACGCTGCAGCGAGCTTAAAATGATGTTTATGATGCGGCCTACTTTTTTAAATGTTGCTATAGAAACATTTGATCATGTCAAATGTGACAGATTAATATATTCCTCAATATATCCCTTAAGTTTAATATTTAAACATTTTTTGAGATTATGCCCAATAAACACAAGTACATCTTTTGAACGTACTAAAGACGAAAACTGTGGACGTAATGTACATCTTTTATACATACGGTTTCATCCATTTTACATCTTTAAGACGTATTTCATTGGTCCAAATTCCAACGTTTTTAACGTATTAAAGACGTATTTTATATAGCCATAAAGACCAAACTGAGACATCTTATAGACGTATTTAAGAAGTTTTTTTGTAAGTCTTATTGATAACTAAAATAAATTTTATTAGTTGGATCATGAAAAGTGATACTGGTCTTAAAAATTTATACATGGCGATGAGATTGTTCTGACCTTCCTCGATTATTCCGTCATTTTTAAACACATTAAAATTTGGGAATATTTAGAAGTTAAAAATATCAATAGTTACAGGACATCCTAAAAAAGTGTGAATGAACAAGTTTGGGATATTTTGTACTTGTAAATTTATTTTTAATTTGTTTCATAACAAACCCTTCTAAACATCCCCAAATTATGTTTTTTTTTTCAACAAAATTTTCTTTATGTTTAAGAAATTTAAAAGTTATTTTCCTTTCCACTTTATAAGATGTCAATAATACAATTTATATTTGGGCCAAGTCAATGTATTTAGTTTTATCATTTTGGTTCATAGATAAAAATATTAATATGATTTTATCTCAATCCTAAAATATAATTAACCAAAACCCTTTTAATAAACGTATTTCCTTTATCAAGAAAAACATTCGTAATTATAATCACAAAACTTTCCTTTAAAATAAAACTATAACATCAAATCAAAAACAAGTTAATTACAATTTTTATTATCATTATAAAGACCATACATGAAGATGCCTTGATTACTTATGATGAATAAATAATGCTTCATTTATTTTTTGCATGGCCCCTGTCGCCAGCCCGACGTAACCACGCTCCAATACTAGCCTCTGTTTCCTTGGTGTCTTATACTTTCTGACATTTTAAGGAAGACTCTAAAATGATAAAAAGAGCCAAACTACTTAATTGAAAAATGACAAATGTCATAAAAACGGTGGTAGTTGCACATATTATACTGTGTCAGAACAGTAACGAACAAGGAATGATACTTTTTCTTTACAAATATGAAGTTTGACATAAAATATTTTAAATTGATATCAGAGTAAGTAGCTGCATAATACTCTTAACTTAATAAAATTGAAATCTGTAATTGTATGTCAAGCTGCATTGGCAACTACTGCAATTTGCATGGATCACAATAACCCTCATTATGAGGATATACTATATAAATTCAATATGAGAATATACTATAAAAATAATAAAAAAAGATAATTAGCTTATTTACCAATTAAAAGTTTGGATACTTCTAAATTAATGAAGCTTTTTTTATCTCGCCTACCCAGCCAACTATATTCCATTGCTAACTCATTTACCATTAACAGGCTTAGGGATCGCTTTATGTACTCATAGTTATTATTTCCTCCCACTCGACACATTTCATTTACCTAGAAAGAATTATTACTACTATTAAAGCAACAAGTGTAAAACAGTAGTTTATATAACAAGTGTATAAAGTGATACTTTTTTATGAATGTGAAGACTGACTCTGGCAATCACATGAGTAAAAAAGAAAGCTTATACACATTTCATAATAGTATATTATGATATAAGTGTATAAGAGGGCCTTTAAAGCACGCGCGACATATTTCAAAACACGACGCGAAGCGGAGTGTTTTGTAAGTCGCAAGGGCTTTAAAGGCCTCTTATACACGTATATCATACGCTATTTTTTATTACGAATGCTTCATAATCTCAAAAATGTTTTAAATATTAAATTTAAGGGATATATTGACGAATATATTAATCTGTCACATTTGACATGATCAAATATTTCTATAGCAACCTTTAAAAAAGTAGGCGCACCATAAACATCATTTTATGCACGCTACAGCGTGCGATAATCGTTGATTATGATGCATGCGTAATAAAAAATAATTTTTCTACAAATGAATACTTAATGATCAGTTTTTTGCTGAAATTTTACCTCTTAAAGTTATTTTGATTCTAAAAACAAAATAGATTTCTGTAATATGGCGGATTAATAATGATTCTTATTGTCTATAACAGGCGTCATAGAAATGCGCCTATAAAACACGATCAAGAAGGCATAATAAGATTTCGTAAGAGGGAAAAAGTACCCATTTATTCACTTTTTGGTAAAAAAACTCTAAAAGGTTCTAGAATAAGTTATTGATCAATGCGTGTGACATGGATTTGTCAATGAAGCCTTCAGGATGCATTGTACAATAAATCTAGGCAATGAATAACTGTTGCACAAGCTTGCATATTTTAATATGCTTCATAAGGTTAAAGGTACTTTTTGCATGATTGTAGACAAAAATAAATAAACAATTATAATAAACAGTCACTTTTTGTACCAAAAACAACTAAAAATTGTATTTATTATTCAATGGATATAAAAAATAAATAAAAAGTACTTACAGCATTTTTGAAGTTTTCTTGTTGTTTCAGGTACTCATTTAATTCTGCACTCGTATTAAGAGGTACAGGAAATTTCCCAAATATAGATTTATCTTGATTAATTTCCAGGCCTGCTCCATTATTACCATTTATTTTAAGAGCTTGTACCTCCTCCAATATGTCTGTTAGCATCTTGCAGTACTTATCATATATTCAACTAAAAACATTATTTTACATCACCTGGAAGTTCTAAATGATATGATGGGGTTTTAAACATTTTAACAGGTCATTCATTGCAGTATGTGAAATGTTATGTTTTATTGACCACTCAGATAACTCTTAAGTTTAAGGTTTTATGAAATTCGACAGTATTAAAATTTAAAACATCATTTAAGCATGACGTTGGGGTTGAAGCTTGGGTTGAAGGTATAATAAATCACTCGACAAGTCAGAGAAATCTTGTACTATTGAACCTTTATCACTGCCTAATTCACTATCAGAACTACTCTTATTAGCATTTTCCTAAGTCTGTATTTCTACTTCAAAGGAAGTTTTCAAGGTTCGTGTTTTCAAATTAAATTGTAATTATTGCTTTCGAGAGCGTTTGTAATATTTGCTAAACATATTTATAATCCATGATAGTAATAAAATACTACTTACTTCTTATTAATAATTGGAAAGCACTAGATAGATATATGTGGTATTATAATGCTTCTCATGTTCATCCAAAGAAATGAAAAGAAAAAACTAGATAAACAGAACACAACACTCAATTCAATAGGAGGACGCTCTTTGCACATACTCTTTGGCCGGTGGCCGCGACCGCATTTGACAATTGACATCCCGCACACAGTGTTGCCGGTCGTAAAATAGGTTTTAATAAGCAATGATTTTTTTGTTCTGTTGAGACTGAGGGGATCTCCGCTGTCTATAGTAAGATGTTGAGTTATAATCGCATAGCAATTTTTCACATATAAAATAATAAAACTTAAAAAGTGTTGATGTATAATTAGTTTAACACTCTTTTCAAGGTATATTAATTTTTCCAAACGGGGAATTAATAGGGATGCTGGCAACGTTGGCGAAAATTTAGTCGATAACATCCGAAGAGCATCGGGATATTTCGCAACCGAATTTGTATTCAAATAAAAAGCGCCAAAATTTAGTTTAAAGAACATGATCGGATACTTGCCTATAGGTACAAAATTTGATAGATGCAAGCAAATATGCCACAAAACCTATTTAAATATACCTATATTTACTTGATTTGTAGTTTAAAATTTTGTACTAAATGTAACTGTAAAAAAGACTTAACCAAGACGACTTTAAAGTACGTCTTTAAGACATACACCAATGTACATCTTAAAAACGTACATAATAGGTTCGAAGACGTATGAACGTAGAAATGACCAAAAATGTACGTCTTAAAGATGTGGTGTGCTGTTTGGGAAGCCTAGACACCGATCAATGGAGGTCGGTGAGCCTGGACATGGGGC
>MU185567.1:1115-59334 GCA_016904865.1 Pissodes strobi
AAAAGCAAATTTTCACTAGTACAATGTGACGCACACCATCCCCCTCTAGAATCCCTCTTTGACAGCCACACGTTGGAGTTTATCGGCAATAAGATTAACATCAGAGAACATATGATTCCGGAAAATATAAAACACTTCTGGGGTTTTATAAACTCATTGAAAAAGGATTCTGGCATACCCAAAAGAATGCAAATCGATGGCAATTTCCTCGAAAGTCCTCAAGAAGTAGCAAATGCCTTCGCCGATCACTTCCAATCAAGTTCTTCTGATCACACCGGGATTACTGTGGATCCTGAAATACACGAGAGTATTGTGCAGGGCAGCACGCTACTCCAGCATCAGTTAACCATAGTCGAATTTATGTCGAAGCTCAAGGAGCTTTATTGCAGTAAGAACGCCGGCCCAGATGGAATTCCACCCATCTTTTTAAATCGATGTTTGCATTCGCTTGCTGCACCAACCTGCACCATCTTCCTAAAAACATTCAAAGAAGGAGTTTTCCCAACCGTACCTACAAAAACTATATAACCGAAAATCAGCACGCTTTTTTCCAGGGGCGTTCAGCAAATTCCAATCTAGCGGTGTATCAAAACTTCCTGGTTACCAGTCTGGAGATGGGAGAGCAAGTCTATGTTATATACACAGACATATCTAAGGCGTGTGATAGTGTTTACCATGAGCTACTTCTCATAAAGCTCTCAAAAAATGGAATTGGCTTTAACTACTTGAACTGAATTGGAAGCTACCTATTGTCAACGACATCTCGTCATGTTGTGTCGAAGAATCAGACTTTCTTATGTACGCGACGACCTAAAATTTTATAATATTGTGGAATCATCGTCCGCTGGACTCCATCATGATCTGGAGCGCCTGGTTTTATGGTGCAAGAAAAATTGCCTAAAACTAAATGTCAAGAAATGTAAAAAAATTGATTTTCTAAGGGAATGAAACGTGGAGGAGGAATTTTAATTTACGTAAGAGACTTTGTCAGTGTTAGAAAGCTTAAGTTAGCATATAATTCTGTTGAACAACTATTTTTACTGTGTAAATTAGGTGATAGTAACTTTGTTCTTGGTGGGGTATATATTCCACCAAATTCTGAGGTAAGTTTGTACGAGGGGCACTGCCACTCAGTTGACATCCTCAGGCAGGAGTATTCGGGCTGCGATTTTTACATCTTTGGTGATTTTAATGTAACCGAGGCTAGCTGGAGGAATGTTGACTCAGGGGTAGTTGTTTCATGCCCTTTGAATTCGGTAGGGCTGATTTTAGGTCAGTGTTACTCGTACCTGAATTTTTATCAACAAATAACAGTTCCTAATAATAGGCTAGTCTTTTTAGATCTGATCTTCTCTAATAAATCTGATCTTTTAGTTAAAGAGGCTGATTATCTTTTTAATGAATCGTTACATCATAAAGCATATTATTTTTCAATAGTTCCTCCTAGTGCAGGCAGAGATAGCATCAAATATGTTGATTTTTATTATGATTTTAAAATGGCTGATTATTGTGGTATTAATAATTATCTGGGTGCAATAGACTGGGATGCTTTATTGGTCTCAAATGATATCGATTTCATGGTCGCTCAATTTTATCATATTTTGGGAATGGCCATAGCACTGTTTGTTCCTTTGAAAAGATATAAGACATCTCAGTTTCCTTCATGGTTTTCGGCTGAATTGAGATCATTGGTTATGTAGAGGAAGGCGGCTCATAAGAATTATAGGAACAGTAATCAAGCGGCTGACTATTTAAATTTTCCTAATCTTAGGGCAAGATGTAAAATACTGAGTGATATTTGTTATCAAAATCACCTTTTGAAGTTAGATCAGCAGCTTTATACTGACCCTAAAAGTTTTTGGTATAAATTGAACAATGACAAAGTCATAAATAAAATACCTAAAATTCCAAAGGGGGACAAAGAACACAAAGTCAAAGTCACCGTCAAAGTATATGTGTATTTAGAGTACCTGTATTATAATTTTAACTTGTGAGCGTTGTGGTTGTTGTTTACATAATTAAGGTCTGATGATGCCGTAAGGCGAAACACGTGTAACCTCTAAATACACATATACTTTGACGGTGACTTTGACTTTGTGTTCTTTGTCCCCCTTTGGAATTAAAGATTAAGTCCCTTTGAGAATCATGGATGATTATTTTGTATTAAAATACCTAATTTGATGAATTACAATGATAATGAATTTTTAGGATGTGAGGAGTTTGCTGAGGGTTTTGCTCAATTTTTTTCAACTGTATATGATCACAATAACCCGAATAATCTTTATGCTCATAATCAGACTAGGGTAAATAATGCAACCATTCCGAATATAAATTTGTCACTTGAATTAATGTTTGATAAAATTTTCAAGTTAAAGCCCAACTAAGTTCTGGTCCTGATGGTGTCCCCAATTATTTTTTGTCAAAATGTGTATATACTCTTTCCTACCCCCTTTTTATTATATTTAGATACAGCAGTTTTTCCAACTCTCTGGAAGCACAGTTTTGTGGTACCAATATTTCAAGCTGGTAATAATTGTGAAATTGAGAATTATAGAAGCGTGAGTATACAATCTGCAATCCCAAAGCTTTTGGATAGTCTTGTTTATGATCAGCTGTATTTTCATTGTAAGGAGTTATTGGTTGGGGAGCAACAGGGGTTCACGTCTGGAAAATCAACATTGACAAATTTGCTGATATTTCAGCAGGGTTTGTTGAGTGCCTTGGGGAAGGGGTGTCAGGTGGATGTCATCTACACTGACTTCTCCAAGGCTTTCGACAGAGTTAATCACAGCATATTGCTAAGAAAGCTGGCAGTGTTTGGATTCTCTGAGAGATTAGTGGCATGGTTTGCTGATTTATTATCTGGAAGGACCCAGCAGGTTCGCATAGGTAATGCAAGGTCTGGAAATATTGATGTCTGCTCTGGGGTTGCACAGGGTGGCCACTGTTCTCCATGGCTATTTAATATCTTTGTAAATGATATTGCCACCTGTTTTGAAAATAGTAACTTTTTGATGTTTGCTGATGATGTGAAGTTTTATAGACAAATTTCATCCACTCTAGACCAGGCTAGGATGCAGCAAGACTTAAATAAATTAAATGAGTGGTGTATTAATAACAATTTATTTTTAAATATTAACAAGTGTAATCTTATAAGTTTCTGCAAGGGAAAGATGAGGATTGAGTCAGCTTATGCTGTTCATGGCCATGATATTCAATACTGCAGCACAGTTAAGGACCTTGGGATATGGTTTGATGAACAATTAACTTTTAATACACACATTAATAATATCATCATGAAGTCATCCTGGGTTCTTCGCTTTGTACTTCGCAAGTGCAAAGAGTTCTCCTTGGAGACCTGTAAAGGAGTTTATATTTCACTTGTTATATCACTGCTTGATTATGGTTCAATGATTTGGTCACCATTTTACATGAATAGCTGCTTAGCCTTGGAGCGTGTTCAGAACAAGTTTATCAGATTTTGTTTGTTTAAACTAAATATGAGAATTCCTGATAATCATATATATGATGATGCTTTAGTGATGCTAAACCTAAAAACTTTAAAACAACGACGCTTACAATCTGACCTCATTTTTGTATTCAAGCTTATTAATGGTTATGTAATTTGTCCTGAACTTCTGAGCATGATTTTCTTTAATGTTCCCCTTAGAAACCTAAGACAAAATCGCTTATTTTCTCTGCTTTTTCATAGCACTAACTATGCAGCTCACTCTCCCATTGTGAGGACTTTGAGATTCTTAAATTCTAGCAGTGTTGAAATTTTGGGCATTACCTTATCTCAGTTTAGGCATCAAATTAGGGAAATTGTTTGATTTGTTTTTACTTAGTTTATGTTTTTATTTTTCCTTTTATAGTCTAATTAATATGAATAAAATATTTTATGGTGATATATAGTTAATTGAGTTAATTCTGTTATTATTAAATATAGTTTATTATGGTGGTTGGGTTTAAAATATTGTATTGTATTATTATTTTTTGTAATGGGGTTGATCCCGTATATTAATAAATAAAATAAATACAAAATTAACCAGAATTACGCCATCGATAGGGAGACTCTGGAATCGGTACCTTTCTTGAATGATCTAGGGGTGTTGTTTGACAAAGATCTGTCATTCATTTTACATGTGGATCAAATGGTTTCGTGAGGCTTGGATTTATAAAGAGGAACACTGCAATGATGACGGACACCAAGCCAGTAACGACACTTTATAACTGTCTAGTGCACAGTATACTTGAATACTGCAGCACCATCTGGTCCCTCATTACCAGTGTCACATATCTAGGCTCGAAAAGGTGCAGAACAAATTTGTTAAATATTTATTGTATAAACATCGTTTCCCCTCCTGTGATCTATCCTATGACACTAGACTCCTGCTCTGCAGTCTTAAATCACTGCAAGCTAGACGAGAGAACCGGCTTCTATTTTTTCTTCATAAACTGATCAAGGGGAAGATTGATTGTGCCAATTTACTGACACTCCTATACCTCAAGATACCAGTTAGAACTTTAAGACACCAACATTATCACCGAACCAACTACGGGCAAAGAGCATTTGTGGATCGAATGGTTACAATGTAACAACGACAAGTTTAACCACCTAGATATCTTTAACTTAAGTCTCAACTCACTCAAGCGCATTGAGTCTTGACTTTTTTTTTTCTTCCGCGTTGTGTTATCAGAGATGTATTAAATGTTAAGTGTTGGAAATGTTTTATATATTGTCCTACGATTAATTGTTTTCAACTCTTTTCGTACCATTTGGAGCTTTGTTCTGTAGTGTACATGTAAGTACTAAATAAATAAATTAAATAATTAATTTATTGGCAAACCGCAACTATTAAAAATTAATTGTCAAACATGACGAAGAAGGTAAAACTACAGAGGAATTAAAAGTCTGCTGTACTCGGAAAGAAAGGTTTATTATCTAAACTTAATAATATAAACATATTTCAAACATTGTCAAACTTAACACTAATATTTACAGTCTATAAGGGGTGAATCTCGACGATTTGGACGTCTTGGTTCGCGATTTATATCCTGAAGTCGCTCTCTCCTTCGTCTTGGTCTTCCTCAGAGCTTCAAACATCTGTGGGCACTTGGTGATGGATATCTTCTTCTGGCAATTTATATTGAAGAGTCTTGAGGATTCTTCTCGAGTTACGCTGGCCGCCATTCCTGGCTTAGTAAGACAAGCTAAGATTCTTTGTTGTTCATCTCTGGTCGCATCTTCAACAATTTTCTTCAAAATAGGATCTCCTTCAGCGACGGATTTAAAGAATGATGAACTTCTAACCGTTGTTAACAGCGATCTGGGATCCAGTAGTCTCAATATGAGACACCAGACTTCCACAGGAAGTGTAGGAAGCACAGTAGAAAAGGCACTAATAAATGGAAGCAATTGATACATCTTGGAGTAGTTCTCGGCACAATGGTTAATCGGATAATGAATATAAGGGAGCTTTGCACCCTTATTTATACCTCCCCATGTGCAATGGGGCGTGAACGCAATTATGCGTGATAATTTTAAGTTTTAATCTAAGAAGAAGTATAGCTAAAAATCTTTAGCTGTTTGTTGAGGGCATTTTTTAAAGAACAATATTCATGTATTGTGGTTACGATCGACAATGACAATTTATTTTAACATTGCTTGAAAACATAAACAGAAATTACATATATAAATAAATACATAAATATGCGTTTTTTAAATATTTCAAACAATATGACTACCAAAATTATGTAAAGACGGTGAGATCTAGCATATGCTACTCAGCTAACTGTCATTTAAAAGTAGCTTATTAATAATTATGGATGAATAACATTTGTTCTATAATTAATTATTCACTTCATTTCCAAAAAAAGAAGAAAAGAATAATAAGTAACAATTAATCATAAGGCGCAAACAGACTGAGAAAATAATACAAAACATATTCATTCCAAAAACAGAATAAGCACATAACACTAAATTCGACTATTTAGAATTAATGATTTCACAGCCCCTGTTCGGTACACGACATCATTTTGGAGTGAATTATATAATATTACAGCATTAAAGCTAAAAGACCTTCGAAAAATAGCAATTCTGTGTATCGGGACAGCAAACTTCTCAGAGTAACACGTTTGCCCGCGATGAATATCGCATGCACGAACTAATTTCTGGAATAAATAGGAGGGAATCATCGTCTTAACAACTTTATGAACTAAGGTATCCAAATGTACAAAAAAGTCTTTCTTCTAACTTAAGCCATTGAGATGCCTCAAATAATGGTCGTACTTTCCAACATTATAGTAAAACCTTAAACAGGCGTTCTGAACCTACTGAAGACTATTCTTTTCACGCTGCGTAAGTGCAGGCCAGACACAATGTCGCAATAAGATATAGATGATAATATCAAAGTGCCACAAAGTTTTAAG
Organism: Pissodes strobi; assembly: GCA_016904865.1. Classification (NCBI taxonomy): domain Eukaryota; kingdom Metazoa; phylum Arthropoda; class Insecta; order Coleoptera; family Curculionidae; genus Pissodes; species Pissodes strobi. The sequence goes on from MU185567.1 coordinate 7,548, forward strand.
TTAATTTCAGTTGTTAAATAATCATTTTGCATATATAGTATTTTTAATATATAATAACATGTCTGGAATAAACCAGAAACTTGAAATTCAAAACGAAGCTGCGTGTCAAAAATAATTCCCAAATTCCTACCAACTTCAACAACAAAGCACCCCCCATGCATGATCCACGGTCCAAAAGGAGCAACTTGCAAATGTTTTATATAATGGTCTTGCTTTTTTCGTATCATTTGGAGCTTTGCTCTGTGGTGTATATGTACTAAATAAATAAATAAATAACACTCGGGCTAAACACAACATTGCAATTCTTTACAGGAGGCTGAGAAGGTGTCAGGATGGTCCTGGGTACTGGTTTTTAATCATCTACTCTTAAACATCAGAATCCTACCATTAACTATGTATAGGAGCATGCTTAAGACGATTCTAATTGAAAATTCCTTTTATTCAACTGAAGAGTTTTTAAATTATAGTTTTTAATTTGAGTTTATACTATGTGTAGGAACAAGCTTAATAGATCCTAATCTATGCGACTAATCAAGTCACAATTTTTTAGGTTTTATGATTTTAGATTCTGGCATCTTGGAAACTATAAACTACTTATTTTAACCAGTTTTAACTATATTTTTTATGTGTGTGTAATATCTTTCTGTATATTGTTTTTTGGTTTTATGATGGAACTTTTCATTATTGGTGGAAAGGTTATATTTATATAGGTATCAAGAATTTTAGTATTAATGTTAGCATCTCCACATATTTTATCTGACGTGTGTAAACATTTAGTGTATCTGACATGAATAAATTGAGTTTGAGTATCTTATTACAGTTTCGTACATACTCTACGGCCTGTAACATGAAACGTCTTTGGGGAAGTGGTAAGCTAAAATATACAAATTGAGCCATTGAGATGATTAACGTAGCGTTTACGAAAATAGAAACCGTACTTATAATTTTTGAAAACTTTTATTTCATTCAATATGCAACACTTTCTGGAATCAGAGAATTAAAAGAATAGAAAACTTTGTCTGATTTTCACTTAAAGTTTGCCAGGCTTCGGCATGTTGGCACCAAATTGACTACATTGAAGGGCGCCAAATGTATTAACCATTTTGCCTATTTCAGTTTTGTTCACAAGATACTCGCCGCGACAGTGGCTCCAGCACCCAGCACAGCGGTGGCAGCTCGTACTACTGCTGTCAAGAACCGGACTGTAGAGCGGCCCGTCAGTCGATCTACCCCGCGCCACCCCTGTCAACATTCAAGCGACAGAAGTGTCTCAGGTACAAGCGGGATAGGCCTATATTAAGGTCGAAGGTAAGTGCGTGTGTTTAATAAATATCGATAACTTAAATAGGTTATCTAGAAAATAAAATATTGTGCCTACGTTTCAGTCAGACATAAGCGACCGATACTGGCGTCCTCCCGAGCCCCCCACCAGCCACTTGGAACAGTTTTTCGAGCACCTGGGGCTCACCTCGGACAGCTATGAGGAGATGCTGAGCGGCAGCGGCCACTCTTCCGACAGTCCCGTGTTTTTCTCGGACGTATCCACTGTGGACTCATCTAGGCCTCTAGATAATATTGATTGTTGTCCTCAGCAGACTTATAGGTATGTAATGCCCTTTTCATCTACCAATCTTTAGTTTAAGAGATCACCAATGCTGTTTTATCTATTTTGCACATGAAGGGTAAATGTCAAAGTCAAAGTTAAATATCGCTTTATTGTTATAAACAGAAGTGTTGTTAACAAAGCAGTTAAGAAATTAAAGTTAATTACCTACATTCTGACAGTAGCAAATAATTTTGAAAAGGAACTTGACACATCTAACGGATGGCTCTTTTCTGCAACATAAATAGTGAGTTAAACAAAAACTAAGAGCACACCTTGCAAAAAACTACGCCATACCTCAGATGAGACTCAATGAGGGCATGATAGGCATTTTTAACCACACTAAATCCAAGTGAATTTGCAATTATTACTCTAATAGCAAAACAGTTAGATGACAGTTTATTTATTAAAGAAGAGACATGGAGTTCAAATTTTAGTTGCTGGTCAATTGTCAAACCCAAAAACTTGCTAGTGTCAGGTGGACTGATCATTTTGTCTTACATGGTAATAGCCTCTAGATTACATTTGAAAGTCAAAATATTGGTCTTAGAAACAGTAAATGCCAACCTATCATCCGCCAAGCTTGAGTAGCAAGTAACTTTTGTTCTACAATTCTACAATTCTGGTAACTGTAACTGTTATGTCCATATCACTAGCATAAGTGTTAAAAATGTCACACATACGATAAATAGGCGATTTTTTATACAGATTAATTCTCGGAAAATCTAAGTAGAATGTTCTCTTCTGTCTAGTGTTAACACAATTAACTGAAAATGGTAACTGTGATAAGATGTCAATCGAATCAATGCAATTGTTGAGAGGTTTATACAAATACATTAAGCAAAATTTCATTCTCCTATTTTCCAGTGATAATCTATTAAACAAGCTTAACAAAGCATTCTGGTCATATCCCTGCATAGGATAGTAATCATACTGTTTCAAGAACATATTTTAAGAATTTTCTCTGGATCCTCTCTATTGATTTCGATTAAACTTCATAATGGGGTGACCAAATTATACTTCCATATTCCAGTTTAGGTAATACCAGACTGTCAAGCAGCCGAAAACACCAACACTGAACTGTTTGGCGGATCTGACGACGAAACTCATCACCCTATGAGCCTCATTAATCTTTGCAACAATGTGACCGGTGAATAATAAAGAACCCTCAAAAATAACTCCTAAATATCAATAATTATGAATTTATGAAGATAAGAACAATTAGTGTCTTATAGAGCCCAGTCCTGCAGTAAATCAAATAAATTATTTTTTAAAAACAATATATTAATTTAACAACTAATTTACAAGTATAAATGATGAGGTTTAAAAAAAATTGTTGAAGTTCATATAATCGGATGTAAATTTTTTGGTTGAAAATGTGTGATGTTCTTGATCAGATTAAGTGTGAAAGAGGAGAGGATACAGACTGGGGTGTTAGTGAAGCTAACCACTAGCCTTATGGGATTCTCAGGTTTGTGAATTTTAGGTAATCCATTGGTTAGCTTTGACTAAATTGACTAGCAATGTGAACAATAAAACAAATTTAATTATTATAATAAGTTGGTCTTTCCAAAAAAAAATAATTCTCCTTGGACGTTCAAATACTTAACTCGTCCAGTTATCTGCAACCACGTGACCGGTTGGGACCTTCACTGGAAAGCTCTTCCGCCTGTACCTAAGCTATAGGCGTATCCAGGGCTTACCGGCAATTCTAGGGATGGTTCCCACCTGATTGTGTGCAGTTGGCGTCTTGGAGAAGTTGTTACATATATAAAAAAAAGACAGGCTTTAGACCAACTTATACCGCTAAATAATTAATTATTCTGGAAAGTATCCTGTGGACCTCAGTTCGACATAGGAGATTTTTAATTGACAACTTGAAAATTTACTGGTTAAAGCAGATATAATCAGAACTTAAATTACAATTTTAAGTTCAGCAAAAATTATAAATAACTATGGTTAAATAACACTATTGATAATTACTGCTACTCAAGATATTTCCTTTCTTTACTTTGAGATATGAAATTCAAAAGAAATTATGATTGAAATTAAAAACTTGTCCAAACAGTAGCTCTCGGCAACTTCCAATAGAAGATAACTAGATTTTTATGATAAATAAGAAAATCGAGGTATAACCTCTCTATAAATGAGTCTTATTATAACTCAAAATAAGTAATTTCTATTACTTTTTTTTATATGGCCCTTGGCACATAAACGATAATTGAACGTAAATTAATTAATTAAAGATAAAAACGAGGTAATCTCTAACTCGCCTTGAGAGATACATTAAGATAAAAGGTAAAGAGAAAAAACAAGTAAGTTCACATATGTGAGTCAACCCCTCATAAATGTAAATTAATGTCGATACATCATAGTTGAAACATGACCGGTAAGTGCTAATGATTGGTGTTACAAAGTCAACTGAAATATTAATGAAATAAGCCTGAAAAAAACTATGATCAACAATACTACAAAGGAAAATCCAGAGAAATTCTACTCAAATTCAATTAACTACCCTTTACAGGTACATATAAAATTCGCTCCGAGAATCTCCCAAGTAATACTGTTCAATTTAAATGAAAATATGTAAAATCATCTGAAGGGTACAGGGGAAAAACGATCTAAGCGCCGTTTCCATAGGAAACTTTTATTATTGATTTCACAAAAAATTTTATTCTTAATAAAAGTTGGTGCTTGGAAAAAAACTAATTTTGACAATGCTAAAACTTGGAATATCGGAAAACCTTCTACAGAAAAAATAAAGCTCGTATTAAGATAAAAATAAAAGTCAAATACCATTTTTTCCAAAAGTGCACCGTTGCGGAGAAAATCCATGTCAATTATTGAAAAAACCCTCTTTTTCCTAAATGTGTCCTTATTTTTTTCAGCAACGATGCACTTTTGGAAAAAATGGTATTTGACTTTTATTTTTATCTTAATAAGAGCTTTATTTTTTCTATAGAAGGTTTTCCAATATTTCAAAGTTTTTGTTTTTTAACCATCATTTTTGTATTTATTGAGTACCCTGTATAACTTATCCTTAATTTAGCATTGTCAAAATTAGTTTTTTTTTCAAGCATCATCTTTTATCAAGAATAAAAAAGTTTCCTATGGAAATGGCGCTTAGATCGTTTTTCCCCTGTACCCTTCATATGTATGACCACTAAACGATGAAATAATTACGTTCTCTATATATTTGGATTAAACCATTATCAAATTACACGAATTTGACCAATAAGATACGCAATTATTATCCATCAAAAAAATCGGTATTCAAACCTAGAGGCCACTACAAAAAATTAAGATTATTGAAAGTGCAATCCGAAAGTGTTAAATTCTTACTTAAGCGAAATTGTTTAAAACAAAAAAAAACACTTTCAATAGAAACAGATTGCGAGATTCAAGTAGGTACTCAGATTTTAAATTTTATTACAGAGTTAAAAATCTCTCTAACACAGAGTTTGAAGTCGATGAGTTGGACCTCCTCGGGTTGGGATTGAAACACTACATAAAGATACCTTACTGAGGATGATATCTTGGTATACGCGATAGAATTGGATGCCATTATCGAACAGCTTACTAATGATTATAACACCAAAAAATCATTACGCAATGACATTTATAACATCATTTACAACACCAAAAAGAACATTCCAAGACTAAATTTCTCCATCTCGTCCTCTTCAAACAAAATTTTAAATAACATTAAACAAAAAGTCAAACAAAGAAATTTAATTATAACCAAAGCAGACAAGGGTAATTGCCTCGTAGTCCTCAACAAGGTTGATTACATTTCTAAAGATGAGTCCTTCTTATTAAACAATAATTTTAAACTCTTGACAAACAATCCACACAACACTTTTGTAAGGAAAACCAGTAGATTATTAAACCATTAAAGTGAATTTCTTATAGAGAATCAGGTACCGAAGTTGTTGATCTCGAGCAAATCTACCTTACCTCGCCTTTATGGATTACCTAAAATTCACAAACCTGAGATTCCCATAAGACCAGTGGTTAGCTTCACTAACACCCCAGTCTGTATCCTCTCCTCTTTCACACTTAATCTGATCAAGATCACACATTTTCAACCAAAATACAGCACAAAAAACACGGTCGATTTAGCAAATAAACTCAAGAATCTTAATTTGGCCCCCCCAGTTTTTTATTGTATCATTTGACGTAACAAACCTTTTCACTACACTGCCTAAATCCGAGTCAGTTGAAATAGTTGGCAATCTACTTAGATCCAAGAACACTACCGAAAATAAAATTATTGATATCCTGTCCTTATTGAACCATTGCCTATCACAAAATTATTTCTTATTTAACAATAAATACTATCAACAACCAGATGGACTTGCCATAGGCCTCTCTCCATTTTTAGCAGATGTCTTTATGGACTTTTTGGAAAACAACCATCATTTCAGACAACAACCCAGAAATTCTTCATTGGTTCAAGTACGTGGATGATTGTGTTTTCTGGACTGTGATATTCAAGAAGCTGAACACCTATTAAATAAACTAAACAATATCCACCAAAACAACATCATTCACTCTTGAAGTTGAAAACAATAACATAATCAATTTCCTAGATCTTTCAATTATGAAAACACCAAACACAATTTAGAATTTTCAATTTATAGGAAACCGACACGGACAGATCACACAATATCCAACCTCTCCAATCATCCACAGCAACATAAAACGGCCGCTTTTCATTGTTACGTTAATAGATTATTAAACAATCCACTATCAAAAAATAATTACAATAAAGAAAGACAAGTTCTGAAACAGATCGCTCATAACAATGGCTGTGACCCTAGTTTAATAGAATTGAATAGAATAGAATAGAAAAGATTTATTTGTTCCATCGTAAAATAAATTACATAGACCTCAGAGAGGTGAAGAACGTGTCACACAATTTTAAATATTTGTTACAATAATAATAATAACAATAATAGTACAATATGTTATATCACCAACATGACAAGTACAAAAATTACAATACATAGTTAAAACATTATCACAGGATCACAGTCATTGACGTTATCAAAACTTAAAATCAACATTACAATCAAAATGAGTACTGAAAAAATTCTCCTACATTATAGAACGGATTTTCAACCAATATACCTTTTAGAGCATTCAAAGATTTTTTCTCTGAAAGAGACCTTATTTTATCTGGGATTTTATTCCAGATTTTTAGTAGACTAAAATGAACATTTCTCTGTACAAATGTGTATCTTGTTTTGTCTAGTAAGAAATCACTTTTTGTTCTAGTGTTATAATCATGTGTTTTGGCATTTGATTCGAAAAGTGCTCCATTCTGTAATATAAACTTTATTGATTCTAAAATAAATAAGTTTGTAACTGTAACGACTTTTCTTTCTTTAAACACAAGTCTGCAGCTGTCTCTATTTTTTACTCCGAACATAGTCCTTAGGCATCTCTTCTGCAGAATTAGCACCCTGTCAGCTAAAACAGAATTTCCCCAAAAAATAATCCCATACTTTATCCTAGACAGGATGTGTGCATGATATACAAATAAAGCGGCCTCCACACTCACGTCACTCACAAGGACTCTAAGTGCGTAGCAATACCTCGTGAGTTCCCCCGATAGACCCCCGACATGCGCTCTCCAGTCCAACCTCTAATCAATTGTCATACCTAAGAATGAAATGGTTTTTGTTGTCATAGTTTTTTTCATTGATTTTATATGTAATATTTTCATTACCCCTAACTGAAAACTGCACGATTTGAGTTTTTTCTACATTCGTCAATAGGTTGTTGTCAGAGAACCACCTCCGCAGAGTGCCAAGCGAACCCTCGAGATACCGCTCCATATCTAATCCCACCTGGTTGCTCATAATGATGGAGGTATCATCTGCATACACAACTACATGGTCATCAATCAGTGACGGAAGTTCATTTGTATACAGTATATACAGCGGGGCCAGGATTGAGCCCTGAGGCACACCCTTCCTTACATGCACCACATTCGATTTTATCTTTGTACCAATTTGATTATTTTCAACAACACACTGCATTCTGTTCGTTAAGTAAGATGTCATAAGATTTTTAGCCACACCCCCAATTCCTTACATTTCGAGCTTCTGAACAAGAATGGTGTGATCCACGCTGTCGAAGGCCTTTGAAAGATGCAGACATACTGCAATAGTTTGCTTATTTTCATTCATAGACTCTAGTATTTCCACTAGTGCCGAATATATAGCCCTTATCGTAGAAAAACCCTTTCTGAACCCAAATTGACAGTTGTTGATCACAGCACTCCCATCCAAAAAACCCAAAATTCTTTCATACATTAGTTTTTCAAAAACCTTACCTATGTTTGATAAGAGTGACACTGGTCTGTAATTTGTCAAGTCTTCTTTATTCCCCTTTTTTTAAAAAATAGGTTTGACATGTGCAATTTTAAGTGCATCCTGAAAAATACCCTCCCGAAAGCAGAGATTTATTATGCGAGATAAAGGTTCTGATACAACATCAGCCACTGTCTTTAAGAGAGTAACTGGTATCTTATCATCCCCCACAGATTTTTTGTTTTTAAGTCCCTTAATGCACACACCTCTTGAACTGTGGATGCTGCCAGGAAGATAGATTTGTTGTTTACTTTAATCCTTGAGTAGTCTGTGGTAGGCCCCCCGACATCTGGACATGCATTAATAAATTCATTATTTACTGTGTTAAGTAAGTCCTTTTCAGAAAACTTCCCTGCATCAATACTGTCAAAAAGTGTTGTAGTGCCCTTATCTCTATTAGTTATTTCATTAATTAAAGACCAGGTAGCTTTACTTTTGTTTTCAGACTGGGAAATATATTTTGTATTGTATAGCAATTTTGCTTGTTTAATGACCTTTTTAGTACTTTAGCGTACACTCGATAACTATCATCACTCACCTCACCATTCAACCTCTGCTCGTACATCTGTCGCTTCCTCCTACAAGACGTCCTAATACCCTGTGTCAGCCAAAATTTGTTTCATTTTGCTGAAGTTTCGGTTTCCTCTTAGTAATAACTCTATCCAAGATTGATTTTACTTTATACATAAAGCTTTCATATGCTCTATCAACATCCTGCTCATTTAGAACATTCTCCCAGGATTCACCTAGCAGTTCCTGACGATACTCTTCAAGTTTAACCTTCGAAAAAAATCTTTTAGGAGCAGCTGCTTCGTCTCCCTTTATTATTATTTTTTTTTAATTCAAAATGTAATACTTGCGCGTGATGGTCTGAGAGAGCCGAGACCTCAACAAAACCTTTGAGATATTCAAAATTAACAAAGAAATTATCAATAAGTGTAGCTGTTCTTTTCGTTACCCTTGTTGACTCATATATTGTTTGTGTTAGGTTAAATGTCACAAGTAAGTCAAGAAATGTATTCCTGTCAGGAGTAGAATCAAGTAAATTAACAATAAAATCCCCACATAAGTTTACTTTATAAAATTTTAAATGAACTTGAAAATATAGGAGAATTTCCTCAAGTTGCCCTATAAAAACATCAAAATTACCTAAATTAGTACGATACACACATAGAATGACAATTTCATTTTTTTTTGTTTACCACACAGCCACGTTCAATGTGCCCTTCAATAGATTTATTCTCTATGTCCGTTACTGGCTCAAAAACATCCTCTGCCACAAAAATGCCTGCCCCACCGTGCTGCATTTCTTTTCTCGAAAAACAAGATTTTAGGGTGTACCCATTAATCGTAACCATTTCCATTTCCTCCTTTTTCATCCAGTGCTCAGTTACACACATTATGCCTCGTTTGTATTCTTGGTCTCCAATGAAAGCCTCTAGCTCCCCAATTTTGTTGCGTAGGCATTGGATGTTTTGATGTACAATCGATATTATATTATTTAGATGTGGCTGATCATTTCTTCGTGCAGCGTTTTAGTTTTTTGATTTTATGATGTGTGGCTCACCTTTAAAGTATTTTATTTGTAAATTTTCTTCTCCATTTTTTTTTCTTTTTCTCAACTCTTTTCTAATAACTTTATACTGAAGTTGTTGTTGTTTTGCTTTATCTGTGGAAAAAGCCAATTCTGTAAACTGCTGCTTTTCCTTTATCAGTTTAGCCTTGGAAATCACTTTTTTTACATCTGCTTGAGAGTCCATAATTACTTTTAGGGGTCTAGTCTTCCCTTGCTCCCTTTTGCCTATCCTAAATACCTTCAATGAGTCATGTATGACTGGTTCATCTGATTCCAATTCAGGAATTCGAAATATTACTAAGTTTTTCTTTCTGTACTCCCTCTCTAAAATTTGTTGTATCGTTTCAGATGTTGACCTTAGGTTGGAGGTTAGGGGTTCCAGATTTTGAGGATCTGTTTGAAGTTCCTGCTGTTCTAAACGATTAATTTTGTTTTCTAGGAGTTCAATTTGCATCTTTAAACTTTCATTCATTGCTGCCTGTTCCTGGAATTTTTGTAAAATATTTGTGTACTTCGAGTCCATATCTGATAATTTTTCCCATCACGTCAGCAAGCGTGTATTCCTTTTTGTTCGGCGTGTTTACTAGCCCACTGATCGGCCTTTTAGGATTATCGCAACCTTGACAGTACCATCTTTTCCCATTTGGAACTTTTAGTTTTTTTTCGTAAGTTACTAGTGCAGATTTTGTAATATTTATGCATTTTATATGTGCACATTTTTTGCACTTTCAACTTGGGATGGCATAGGTTTTTGCTTCTCGTCATCCATTTCTTACAATCTGACAACGTTGTTAGCGATCACGTTGTCCACTGGCACTAAAATCATCCAATTACAGGAAAAACTCTTCTCCAAAGATTATGACCACACTTCCCTGAGCTCTTTCCTTCTTATACACTCGATTAACACGTTTTTTGGATTATAATTATACTTATAACTTGGAAAATCTCACAAATTTTTTATAACCACACAAAGAACCAACTGCGCTGTTGCGACGTTACCAATCATGATAGACACTTTGATTAACAAAACAAAAGTCAAGAAACTTCGATCAGAAATCTACCCTAAACAATCTGCATCCCCTATAAAATATTTTTTCTTCAAACGTCAGTAAATCCATCATTACTCGACTGTCTAGGCGGCAGTGAAGTTTCGCTTTTCCTCCGCCGGAGCTTTACTTTTCACTTTTCCGCCGGCGGAGGTAAAAGTGTTGTCATATCAACATAGATACAATACAAACAAACATCAAAATAAGCGTCAACAACTCAAGAGTTATTAAACTAAAATTTGTATTTATCACTCAATTTGTGACTGCATTTCTAAAAATCACTAATTTAGGAAAAAATTGGTTATTATTTAATCGAACTTTACTCAATAACTGCTTATCAATACGGAATTAAAACGCAATCGAAAACGCAATTTTTAAAAAATAATTATTGTTGACAGTGTCCACTGACAGCTTTATATGACATTATTATAGCAACAAACTGAGCCTATTCACCGACACCGCACCGGTCTAAGCCGCCTTGCGAACCAACTTATCTTTAATAATAATTATTATTACTATTAAAAAGCGACGTTTTTGCATTAATTTGTCGACATTTGAAGAAAAAACAGCATATTTTATTTGGAGGAAAAGTTACTTTTCATGGCTTGCTCTCTATTACACGAGCGCGCCATGAAAAGTATTACTTTTCCTCCATATAAAATAATATACTATTTCCATTCCCTTCCTTGATGAAAACACCGATTCAAAAATCTCCATCTCTGTTCGCCAACATGTCAAGAATATCAGATTCTCTTTTAAAACCAAAAATAACCTCTGAACTTATTTAGTTAATTCTAAAGATAAAATCGACAACTTGTCAAAAAGTGGTATTTATAAACTCAGCTGTAATTCTTGCGTAGCCACATACAGAACCTGTCGACCTCTAAAAACTCGGATCCAAGAACACCTTACTAAGACCTCGTCAGTCTTTGGCGAACACTTGAGGTCTACTAATCATATTTTCAACCCTATACAAAATTCTAAGATAATCTATAATATTTCTTCGAAAAATTACAAACGTTTAGACTTCATGGAAGATATAGAGATGGGCAGCAATGACTCTTGTCTGAATACTAGGGTAAACTTAAACAGATCTTATATTCCTTTGCAGCCAACTTGGTTGGATTTGCGTATTTGTGGGTGTGAGTGCGTGTATGTTTATGTTTAATTATATAAAAAATTACAACATAAGTTGTGCGCATGTTTGCGCTGCATGTATATGTGTGGGTATATATGTATGCATGTATATTTTTAGTATGGGTGTTTGGATGTATGTATGTATATGGATACATCTATGGGTGTGTGTATATGTGTGTGCGTGATTAATTAGGGCATGTAGGATACAAAAAATAAAAAACACAAGTTGTGCGCATATGTGCGCTGCATGGGTATGTATGTATACATATATACTTTTAGTATATATGTATGGAGTTTGTATGTATATGGATGCATCTACCAGTGTATACATATGTGCGTATGTGAACATAAGACGTGTGTCCAACTAATTTGACTGTTCTCCATCCCCCCCCCCCGTCCCCCCTCCCCGTGGGGCCCCTCTCATCGATTTCAGTTTTTGGAATTTATTCATACATTTCTGAAGTGAGAACTACTCACACACTTTGAGTCTTTCTTTCTGTTTCTGTTTCAAACCTCCCGCCAGTGTGTTTAATTGTCATCGACATATGTCTAATTGATTGTCTGAAATTTAGATGACATTCAAAACCCGCAAAGGGACAAGTCGTAAAAGATGTTGTCACAGATTAAATCTCAGGGTCGTAATGACAAAATAAATAACACACATAATCAAATCTATTAAAATAGACAATATACATAAGCTAATTAATTATATAAATCCTACTTCCATATGAGACTCTTGACTCTTAATTCTTATTTGTGGTGAGGGGGTTGTTTTTCGAAATGTTCGGTATAACGTTATACTTCGTTTTTTTTTTCTTGAACGATAAATATAATATAAATTACTATTAAATAATTTTCAAAAAAACTTCTGAAAAACTGTTCTGATGGGATAATCTAACCTACACTCTTCACAGACATTCAACAATAAACTTCCCTGAATTCTGGTGGGTGTTGAAAGGGTGTTCTGCCTAGCCTCGATCGGGTGACCCCACGGCTCCCAGCAGTCAGCTTCCGCGGTCAAACTCCCCCAACAAGAGGTGGACAATGGATGGCTCCAGAAAAAAAAAACCCTAGAAGACACTGGTATAAGTCCTCAATCATATTAACTGTATTTTAATTTTTCAACCAATATTTAAGACGGAAATAAATGGACATGAAAGTTATAGCGATCTTACCTCGATAAGTGACGAGGGCGCAACTACCCCTGGAATGGAAAGCTGAGGGTGCTTTATCAGCAGGATTCCCAAACTGGCAATGAATTAATTACTGCAATAAAACCGGAAAGATAGATAAGAAAATTGTTTATACTAGCCAATAATTTTAAAGGCGGCAAAAGAAAATGGAAAACTTACGAAGTGGCTGCTTGAAATCCGCCAAGCGAAAACTCGTCCAAATGGGCGTTGAAGTCTATCTTCCAGCACTCTCAACTCCACACAAAGATTCTAGCAAACCTAGAAGCCTATAGGACCACTTTGTGGGAAATTATCCTCTTTATAAGCAAAACTAACTTCTACTTTTTCCCACAAGATGCACAGCACACTTTTGCTAACGTTTCTTTTCCTCTCTCACGCCTCTTTTTTCCCCGTTTTAAATTTAGTACTCCAAGGAGAAGGGATCGAACATGTTTGCCAACTATGAAGCTACAGCTAAATTTGCTAGCTAAATTTTAGAACGAACCAGCGGCTTGCATCAATACCAGAAAATAGATTCAACCTCGAAATTTCTTTTTATTAACATGATTTAATCTAAGAACGATAATAGCCTGATATTTTTGTGATGGATTTCAATAACCCTTTTTGAATAAATCCTTTCAAAAACCTTTTAAAATAAAATTTCTTAATAATTCCCAGTATCGACGTTTATGTCTATAGAGAAAAGAAGAGTCTCGAAATCTTCAGTATTTTGCCCTTAAGTTGCCACTCTGTAACCGTTGGATCCTGCGCTCAATATTGCCGCCAAAACTACTGATAATAACCGCAATTTCGTTTAAATTTACAGGTGGTCCAAATTTCAGGTTATATTATTGCTCCACGATATACTTTCCCATGAGATTTCACGCAAGTCTGAAATCAGCTTACCGTACCTACGTCATCTATACGGTTTGTGGACAAGGTGGTGAAGGCATATTTATATATTAAGTTTTCGTAAAATTAATACATACAAAAATATAGCTAGATAAATCATCGCATTGCAACCGAATTGTCACAATGATTTGTTCCCAAAATATGGAACGACGTAAGGCCAAAATTGGCTTGCAACAATGTAGCCGTTCATAATTGAATTATGGGTTATAACAGCCCCCTCTTTCTGTGTGATTTGTGATGTAGTTTTAATTTGATTTTAATTTCAATGTTCAACCTATGTGGTGTCCACTCGACTGTGCTGGTTCCTCACAAAGTACACAACCTAACATTTTTCAATTTTTTATCAATTTTTTTCTAAGCTTACTTGCAATTTAACAAATGCCTTAACCTAATACTAATTATTTTATTTTATCTAATGCCTTAACAATCTATCCAATTTGAAAAACAGGATTGTTTCCTTGCTTTCAGGAAGCACTCATGATGGCCTAGGGCCGAAAGCGCTCTGCAATTTATTATTATTAAAGATTTTGCACGAAATACAAAGTTTCAATTCAATTACTTCCACGTGCACACAGCCTTAAACTTTATTTACTTCCTTATAACTCCCACCCAAAATGTTTTTTTTTTATTTATTTATTTATACTCCAATCAAAACACAAAATAAATGTAGCTACAATGAAGGAGTGCCTACTAACTAGTCTATGAATAAAAACTTAACCTAGAAACTTAGTTCTATAAAATATAAACAAATACAAAAAATAGAAAAACAATACATAGTAAAATAAAATATAATATTCATAACAGGTGACTTTCCACATTAAGTATAACTCTTTTAAGACTTAACATATTTATATTAAAAAAATCTATATCACAGTGTTTGATTAATTTATTGCATTTATTCATCATAATATCAAGAGGCGAACAACTGGTGAGATTTACATTAAATAAATTTAAGTTTCTAGGTCTTAGAATCACCTTAGTAACATTAAACTCTATTTTATTAATCAGATGAAGGTCACTATATTTGAGATTGTTAACTATGTTATATAAGAAAATTACAGACTGTTAATCTCTTCTTTGGCTTAATGATTTAATATTAAAATTGGTAAGCATATTTTGATAGGATACTATGTATGGATAAATGTTATACTGTTTCACATAAAGATATCTCAAAAAACGTTTCTGAACCTTTTCTATATTGTTAGAATGAACTTTTTCTTGAGGTGATCAAATTATAGCTACATACTCTAAATGTGGACGAACTATCGCATTAAACAATCTAATAGTATCAATTCTAAAATCTCTGGAATTTCTAATAATAAAACCTAGTGCTTTATACGCTTTTTTGGTAATTATATTTAGGTGATGGATAAATTTAAAATTTGATTGAAAATAGACACCCAAATCCCGGCATTCAGTCTTTCTGGGAATAACAATATCAGAGAGCTTGTATTCATATGTAATAAAGTTATTGTTGCGAGTAAAACTTATAATTTGACACTTATCAATATTAAGACACATTTTATTCTCTACAAACCATTTGCTAATGCTATGCAAGTCACTCTCTGTAAATTTTCACAGTCTACAACTTTCTTGTAAATAGGAGTTATAATAGGTATCGCTCGAGAGCCGTCGAGTCATCAAAAATATAAGCGCAACCAGTTGATTGCCATGACAACGATGACGTCTCGTAATGGTCGTACATTTGTTTGGTTTGCAATGATTGGAAGAGCTGACGTGTAGCACTTCCATGCTCAGATCAACGCGTCCAACGCGAAAGCAGCACGTTGTTTCGTTTATTGCGAGTTTATTAGGGGACATTCCGCCGTGAATTCTTGGAATTATTTTTTATTTACATTCCACGGTTGATCCATTATAGTATTATACAAGAGATATTTTCTATATATTCTAGTTTTAGTGTGTTTTTCGTAGACATGTGATTTGTGTTAGCAACGAATCATTTTGTTGCTAATACAATATGAATATATTTTATTTTTTTATGCTTTACCTAAAAAATACCGGTAATAATTATTAAATAATTTTGGCAGTTTGGGCGTGGACTCCAAAAATTTGTCGCTGTTCCTTCTGTCGATGTCGGTAGCTCTTCCCCACTTTTCAAAGCCGCGAGCAGCCACTGGTTTATTGCCCCTGTGTCCGAGGATCGTCTTGAATGAGAGGCATCCTCTTTGTGACAAAAAATCGTGAAACAAGTACCCCATTCGGCCATACTCCTCTCCTCCAAACATTTTTAAAGTCTTCTTGTCTGACGGTCACCTTCATAGAAGAGTAAAAATGCGGATGTTTAGAAGTGTGTTCTTCACAGGTAACACCATCAAAATTTGGTTCGAGAAATTTTTTGAGTTGGTGCGGCTTAGTACCTGGGACTAACCTAGTTACATGCACGGGTACATATTTGGGAATCGCTTGAATTTGATCCCTGGAGCCTACAAGAAAACGACGCGTTTTGCGTTTTGCTACTTGCCATTCGTCACTTCTGCTGATAGCCGTATTAGCCTGCCCCAAATTTTGTATTTCTTGCATCTTATTTTAGGATTGAGCCTGTAGAATGCCATTACTAACGGCTTTTGGTGAAATTGGTGGCTTTTCAGGCTTTTGTTTTTGTTGTTGTGCGGGAACTGGCACTTTGAGGTTATGAGATACGTTATTATTGACACTGACGTTTCTGGTTCGAATTGGTGTAGTAAGGGTTGCCGCACTTTCTAATCGACTTTGAGTGGAAAATACTTTGTGTGCATTTTTTGCAGCCTCGCATTCCTGCATACCCTTAATATTCTCTTCCAAAAGCCTAATATTACTGTAAAGAAGCTTTTCTTTTTCTTTTAGTTCCACAATAATATCAACTTTACTCTTAATAACTTCATTCTTAGCCTCGATCATTTTTTTTGCGTTTTCAGATACAAACTTACTCTGTAAGAGATCATCCTCCTTCACACAACATTTAACGCGTTATAAGATCCTTTACACAAATAGTGCACTATATAAAAATCGGCCTTTCCCATTGGTCGATCCGCACGGCCCTACGCTCGCTTCGCTCGCTACGGGGGCTCAAGAAAAGGAAACTAACCAGGTGCTAACCCAATCTAACCCAAGACATACCCAAAATCAAGAAAAAAAGCTGTTTAGAAACATAATCTTTAAAAAAAAAAAAAAAGCAACGGGGTTCGAACCCGCGTTTTCCAGGTGAGACCCAACGATCTAAACCTCTACACCACAAGAGCTCTTGATAGAAATTGATTGCATCACGCAGACATATCATAATACGAGATGGATCGACCAATAGGAGAGGTCGATTTTTACATAGTGCACTATTTGTGTAAAGGATCTTTAAATGCACATTTAACAAGATTGCTCTTCCCCACGGCAATCAAGCCTGCAACCCTTAGTGTACATGATGTATGATATGTTGCTTCACAATTTAAACACTTAGCAACACTATTAATTACACTTTTTTGGCAATATTAACAGCTTTTCTGAGAGCTACTATTTTCGTCAGCTTCAGTACCCGCCATCTTGGAGAAGCTTAGGCGTAACACTAGATCGCACCCTCTCTTATAACAAGCATCTATCAAATCTGGCTGCAAAACTAAAATTCCGAAACAACATTCTATATAAATTAGCGGGAACAACTTGGGGAGCTGATGCAGAGACACTTCGTGCCACTTCGCTAAGTCTGGTCTATGCAACTGCTGAATACTGCTCGTCGGCTTGGCTAAACAGTCCGCACGTGGGAAAAGTCGACGTGGTGCTAAACCAAACGATGCGAATAATTTCTGGTGCTATTAAAACCACTACACTCTACTGGCTACCAGTCCTCGGTAACATCGAATCACCTGAAATACGAAGACGTAATATACTGATAAGAGAGTTTAAAAAGATTTCTAACAACCCTGCCCTTCCTATTCACCAAGACTTGATTGAATTTAGAAGACTCAAATCAAGAAATCCTCCTGTGAAGACTGCGCAACAACTCCTAAGTCGAAACTAAGATGGTGCTGAAACTTGGCGTACGAACTGGAGAAACAAAGTAAATCCCAGACTGTACCCTCTACTTGAAACTCCAAACCCTCCAGCGGGCTTTCATCTACCAAGGAAAACCTGGGTAGCACTCACTAGAATAAGGACAGGCCATGGCGGATGTGGAGCTTCCTTATATAAATGGAACATGAGACCCGCCCCTGGGTGCGACTGTGGTGCTCAAGAACAAACCATTCATCATATTGTTAACGATTGCCCACTCAGAAAATTTACTGGCACCGATGACGACTTCTTGAGAGCAACAGCACAGGCTGTGGAATGGTTGCGAAACTTGAGTGTGGAATTATGATGCTCAATATCTATTTTTATCTTATGTTATTTTTGTGTTTGCTTTTTTATGTTTATACACACTTACTATTATGCTTGTCTTGATGTCATTGTTGAACTTTACATTTTTATTTTATTTTGTTTGTACTTTATATTTTAATTATGTGTTATTTATATGTGTGTCATGCCATAAGCTAAATAAATAAAAGTTCTAGTTTATTGTCGTCTATGACATAATACCCTTTCTTAATTATTGGATCATTACTATTGGAAAACCAAATTAGGATAATAGTGCCGTCTCATTTAACCATTGTAAATGATGGGCTTTTAGATCAGTGATAACTATTTGTCCTCCTTGAGAAATATCTGAAGTTACGTTCCCTGCTGTAAAGTCGATTACTGCAAAACCGATTTTGGAGCAATCGCTTAGGCATTTAAAGAAATTGGCTAAAAAAGGAATATGCTATATAGGGGTGTAGGAACAGAACTATATCTTCACTTCTCTAAGGCATTAACGGTGTTAGTCACAAATTTGGCTTATGAAACTGCAGCGTTATGAGTTTAGCAGCACTGTTTTGTCAATACTTTCAGTATTCCAGGTGTACAGTGTCGCAGAGATGAGTCTATGGACGGCATAAGGTTACATAAGGTTAAAGACGAATTTATTATTCCTTTAACGGGGACAAGACCAAAGTACATTAATTTTAGGTGCTCATCGACACACGTACCATTCAGTGTAGTTTTTGTGTGAATTTAAAAAAATTTGAATTTAACGTTATGCCATTGGAAAAGTTCGTAAAAAAGTTAGAACTTCATCATCTTCTTAGTATTCTAATACGGTTTACATTGTGTAAATGCTTTATTTTATTTGTAGGAACAGTGAGCCTCCCTCGATCGTGGAACGTAACGCTCGCATAATCAAATGGCTGTGCAACTGTCGAAAATCTCAACTCACATAAGACTTGACCACAATGCTCATAACCTCAATTATTGAAAGTGGATCAAATTACTAATGATTCGACTGGATTGATTAAGATAGACGTGATGGATGTTTAGGACCTTCTTGGGAAAACGGAAAGGAAATTAGTAGGGTAAAACTTGATAATAAAATGCAATGTTTGGTTGTCTCTAGCTGACAACGATTTATTCAAACCAAGGTGATGTCAAAATTTCAGGGTAGAAAATGATGTTCGTTGTACTCGTTTAGCTCAAAATCATATTAACTGTGTGTGTATCTTAGCTGTAGTTTTCTCCCCAACAATGAATTAATTTACTTGTGTGCATGTTCTATTACCCCCGTACTAGATAGGATACTAAATGTAATTCAAGTATTTAATAAGAAGTAGCCATGGCGAATCTGTTATGCTCAGTTATAAAATGTCATTTAATTTTACATATTTGAAAAGAAATGTATAGCATGAAATACGTCATGTTTCACACTGAAAACGTGGAGATAGAGGCTGTCAAGAGGGCATTCCAGTCCAAGTTGGATTGGTCGAGGGAAAGAGGGAACCAAATTCACGAATTTCTCCGCCGTTTCTTTGTCTTCAGCAAATACTAGCCAGAGATCCTTGAATTCAATCTTAACCCTACACAACTATTTTTTCCAGTGTAAATGAGATTTTAACCTGAGGTTAAAAAGTTCCGGTTAATTTTATCGGCGGTCTAAATTCGAAGTTCTTGTCATTCGATAGCTTATGAAAACCTGAGATAGGAATGTGCAAACCGTTTTCTTTGATCTTGTGCGGTTTAGATTTTAGAGCCTGTCAAAGTGTCAAAATGCCCGGCTTTCAACTGTCAATATTTCGTGAACCGCTAAAGATAGGTATAGGATATTATAGTCAAAGTCAAAAATTTCTTTATTATCCTAAACGCAAAGTGTTGTTGACAAAGCTATGATAGAAGAAATATGTAAACAAGGAAAAAAAATATAAATAATTACTAACTATAGTTGATGAAAATAGAAATCATATACAATGAATAGAAAATAATAAAATTTTAAAAGGATTAAAAAATTTAAAAGTGTAGAGAAAGCACCTATAAACTAATTCTGTTAAATTCCCAATTTAGTTTAAAAGTAAAATAAACTTGAGACAAAATGATACAGTCTTGACTAAACACAGAATAAAATAAAAAAAAAATTAGGCAAGTCACTTACTTATGGGCACCAAATTACCACCATCATAATTGTTATGACGCATGATTAACTATAAGAGTAAAAAAGCCAGATTAGAAATGTCCAAGAAGTATTCTTGTATATCAAGGGCAACAATTCCTTAACTTGCTTCCTAGATTGCTTATATTCTACAATCTTTCGAAACTTCTGTGGCAGGTGATTAAATATTTTCTTGCTTTTGTACACAATGGAAATTTGTGTTAAGGAAGAATTTGGAATAGGTAAGTTTATATTAAAGCATGATCGGGTATTATTTAAATTCACGGAATGAATTATGGATGAATAGTTTTTATGCATAAGACAAACAGGCTCCAGAGCAAAAATTGAAGGAAGAGTCAAAATTTGTTCTTTGATAAAAGAAGGTTTACATGACTCTCTATTTTTAAGTCCACATAAGTATCTCAAGGCGCGCTTCTGCAAAACGAACAGTGACTGAAATAGAAAGCTGGATGAATTCCCCCAAAAACAAACTCCATATTACAGATGAGAATAGACATTTTTAGGCACTTTCGCATTCAATGCATTTTTAATTACTTTTATTGTAAAACAGCCCGATGACAATTTACAACTAATTTTCTCAATATGTTTGTCAAACCTAAACCTATCGTCACGACTAAGCCTAAAAACCTATTAAAATTTTTCATGATTATGTTCTGTGAGCCAAAGCTTACTTCATTCAGCACACATTTAAAATTCAAAATCTCCGTCTTAGACACATTAAATGACACACACTTGCTGTCGCACCATCGCTTAACACTTGCCAAATCCTGGTTAGTTTATGAGTATCGCTACCATCAGCAAAGGATGTGCATCGGCCATGTTTCACTGTGAATGGTAAATCATTTACATACAAAAGAAAGAAAAGTGGTGCAAGAACCGACCCCTGAGGCACACCTGCCGTGACACCCAACTCATCCGACTCTCCACCAGCAAATCGAACTTTCTGACACCTGTTTGTCAAAAAGGATTCCATCCATTTTAAGATAGAACCCCTAAACCCATAGACCTCCAGCTTCCGTAGCAGTATCTCTATCTCATCAAGTTTCTAAATATACAACCAAAAAAAAATGTAATAATGTCAAACAAGACTTCACAGAACTTTTAACAATTACTTCTTCTTTTTAACCCGCCGCACAGTGTGGCCGAAAAGTCGTTTTTTGGAAAAAAACCTTTTTCGGGTATCCTGAAGGGCCAAAAATTATTGAATTTATAGGATTTTGCATAGGGCGTCGATATGATTTTTTAAAAAGGTCAGATTTTCGACAATATTAGAAAATGCCACCGAAATATCAACAAACAGCTATACTGGAATGAAAAATTACGTATATTGCTACACAGTACAGGAAAACTACAATAATAGAAATATAAGTAATGTACAGAACAGCAGAAATACAGGATTTTTAGTTACAAAAACACAAAAATAGCCTATATAAACAATTAATTTAGTCATTACGTACAGGGCCTGTTCCTTATAATTAGTGGAGCTTCTACTACTTTTAATTTTAAAGATGTGAAGAAAGTTTAAATACAAAAGTTGAAGGATTTTACCTCTATTATCTTATGCATATGTCAGAAAATACAAATGGCATTTGCAAACTGTCAAAATGACTGCAACATGCATTTTTTTAAATGGATCACCTTGTATATTATTGACTAGAACGATAGACATTTTTCTCCTGATTACAAATGTACCCTATAAGTTGATATTTGGTTCAACCGTTTTTTCGCCCTTTAAGTTTAAAGTTGCACTTAATTTAGGTCATGTTAGTAGAATTTATGGCGACCCACACTCAAGGTAATGTAAAAATTGAAGTCAACTATAAATATGGGTATATATGGAATTAGGAGAAAAATGTCTATCGTTTTACTCAATAATATGCCGGGTGTTCCATTAAAAAAAATGCATATTATTGTCATTTTGGCAGTTTGCAAACGTCATTTGTTTTGGAAACTAGAAAACATCAGCGAAATAGGGTATAACAGTTCTACATCAACCTTATCAACATTAACTGGACATTTCTCAGTTTTTCTATCTATTTTATGATTTATCAACGACTTCTTTCACCTTTTTCTTTCTATTCCCAGTTTTGATAATACATACGAAACTTTGAGAGGTGATTATCTAAGGTGTAAACTAGCCTAAAAAATAGTTACAGACCGCAGCAAGCCAGAGCAAAACTTATATGGCAGTCAATGAGTGAATCAACTTATTTTTTGTCAAAAAATCTTTCTTCCATCATCCAAAAAATGACTTTTATATAATTTTTTTTTGTGAAACGAAAAACAGCACTGTTTAGATGCATCAACCTTATCAACATTATCCGGACATTTCTCAGTTTTTCTATCTATTTTATGGTTTGTCAACGACTTCTTCCACCTTTTTCTTTCTTTTCCCAGTTTTGATAATACGTTTCGAATTGCATAAAAAAAAATGTGGATGAAGGTGGATACAAAACTTTGAGGGGTGATTATCTAGAAAAATAGTTACAGACCGCAGCAAGCCATAGCCAAACTTATATGGCAGTCAATGGGTGAATCAACTTATTTTTTCTCAAAAAAATCTTTCTTCCATCATCCAAAAAAATGACTTTTATATTATTTTTTTGTGAAACGAAAAACAGCACCGTTTAGCTGCTGTCAACATGAACAAAAAGCTGCTCTTACACATTTTTTTCCTTGCAACACTAGTCGGCTAAAATTCAGCATAGATGAACCTTAATTGTTGTAATTTCCAACGTTTTTTTATGCGAGCTATTGATTCTACGATTCAGGGGCACCCTACTTGACACTCCTGTACGTGAAATATCTTGAAGATGTACCTCCCAAGAGTTATGAATGGGGATAATATAGTTTTCAGGAAGTTTCGATATGGTCAGGAAAGTCGGTTTTTTCCACTTTGGCCACGCTGTGCGCCGTCTCAGCACGAAGGTTGGTAATCCATCTGGCAATCATAATTTTATGAAGTTGCAGCTCTAAAGATATCTGTCGGTGTGCATCCAAACCATCTCCTCAGATCCTTCAACCAAGAGTTTTGCCTTCTTTCAACCGATCTCTTGCCCTGAATTTTGTCCTCAATTATTAGTTTCATACTTTTCTCCTCTCATTGCATGCCCTATGTATTCTGTTTTTCTTTTCTTAATTGTAACTAGAAGTTCCAGCGGCTTCCTCATCCGGGCAAGCACTTCTACATTTGTCACTTTCTGCACCCACGATATTTTCAGTATGCGTCGATATAGGTACATCTCAAACGCCTCTAGTTTCTTTTCCATAGTTGGATCAAGAGTCCATGCTTCACACCCATAAAGCAGCACGGAAAATATATAGCACCCAGGCCCGTCTCCAGGGGTGAGGCGGCGAGGCAGTCGCCTCGGGCGGCAGATTTTTAGGGGCGGCCGTATTTATTTTTTCTATATAAAAAGTTTTAATGTGATTGTATGTAACACGATAAACACTCTCGCAATGAATATGTAAAACGCTTCATTCGTACTATAAGCAGCTCATCGCGCGTTATATGCAATAATAACCAACACCTTAAAAAATTAAACCCCACTATATAACATAACGGTCTATTAGCATTAGCAGTTTAAATTCGCAGTGAATGAAAAATCGCATTAAAAAAAAAATCACGACTTAGCACATCTTTAGGGACGGGCGACATCGCCCTGAAGCGATTCAGGAATGGTCGAAACGCAACCCGATTGATTGATCCATTACTGAACAGCATGTAACACATGCGAGGAGCGAACGCATGTTACATATACGTACTCGTGCTATTTTTTAGACCAAAAAGTCGAACTTCGCGCCCCCATATACCCCTCTCTAGAGTACCCGCATCAAAATTAATTTTTGTCGAAAATTATACTCTATTTCGAAATGGTGCGGAGTAATAAAACCTACTTATAAATGCAAAACGCTAACAGAGTGGTCAAATAAATTTTTGTGATTTCTAAATATTTAGCCACAGCTGTTATAGCCTGCTGTATTATATTTTAACCATTCCACCCTGTTTTGTATGGCAATCCCGCTGCAAACAATAGGCTTTATTAGCAAAGGGGCCATTTTCTACCTGCAGTAGCGTACGTTTGGGTATTTAATTTAAAATACCTGTTTTACCTAAGTACTTTTATTTATTCACTTATTTATGTATATTCAAAAACAGTTAGTATTACTGTAACATTTTATCACTTATAATATTTATATAATAAGGTATAAGAATTGCGATTTTGTGTAAACAGTTATGTAGAGAACTATGGTATATCATTTTCGTCGTCAGAAAAATCCGTCGAATCTTCGTCATGTTCCAAGGATATAATTAAAGGCTCTACAATTAGGTCAATTAAATGGTCTAGTTTCCACATTTTTTCTTCTTCTTTTATAACATGCTCAATACACTTACGCCATTTTTCAGAATCGACATTTTTTAAAGATTCCTCAAAGATAATTTTAACATCTTTCATTTTAAACGTCGTGTTTCTCCTTAATACATAACTTTTTACTAACCCAAACTAACCCAAACAAGTTTAATGGGATTTAATTCGCAATGATACGGAGGCAGACGAAAAATAGTAATATTTCGTTTCTGTGCAATTTTGTCAACTACATACTCGGTGAAACGAGCTTTATTTGAGGACACTATGGACAAGTTCCTTTTTCACCATACTTTCATCAAATGGTATGTTATTCTGTCTAAACCACTGAATAATATCCGCTTTTCTCCATGAATTAGTTGGTATTCTGTCAACTTTTCTGGAATGATAACTCGCATTGTCCATCACTATCACAGAATTAGGTGGAATGAGATCTAACATTTGTTCAAAATATTCTTCGAACACATCGCCATTCATGTCTTCATGGTAATCGCCAGAATGATTTGACTCAAACATTAACAAACCACCCTCAACAAAACCATCAACACTTCCAAGGTGTGTAATAATCAGTCGCTTTCCTTTCCCAGATGGTGGTTTTAGTCCGGTGGACCAGCCTTCTAAGAATGCTTGACGAAAACTTGAAATATTTTTGTCTTGCCAAATCTTCCCAACCGTATATCCTTCATTAAGCCATGTTTCGTCCAGATAATAAATCTTTCTATTCTCACTTCGAAACTGCTTTATCTGTCTTAAGTAATGTCTCCTCCAGCAAATAATTTCATCTTTTGCGATTAGGAGCGATTTTCTGCTTTGTTTTTTCCAGCTGAAATTCATTTGTTTTAAAGTTGTCCACAATTTCTTCCTGCTTATCGTTGGAGACATATTTTGGTCTTGCTTCAAGGCTCCTAAAATTTTGTCGATGGTTGGTATTTCCTTATTAAAATAAAAGGAATGTACTGTTCTTCTAATTCTAAGTTTGTAGTCTTCATCGATAGGC
This sequence comes from Pissodes strobi, assembly GCA_016904865.1. Classification (NCBI taxonomy): domain Eukaryota; kingdom Metazoa; phylum Arthropoda; class Insecta; order Coleoptera; family Curculionidae; genus Pissodes; species Pissodes strobi. Next base: position 33,237 of record MU185567.1, read on the forward strand.
ATCGTCTTTCTTCCTGAAGATGGTATAGGTGGTTTTACAGCTCCACTTTTTCGTTCACACCTTAATTTATATATCGACGTTTTTGAAACACCCGTCATTTGCGAACACATTTCCACCACAGTATCAACGCTATACAGAGGATTTTGATGTTTGAGGGCGTCATATACATTAAGAATAATATTCTTTTCGTTAACAGAAAATGGACATTTGCTCGCTCGTTTCACTGGAAAGAAAACTGAATTAGCCATTTTAATTGAAACTATGAAATGAAACAAACACACTGTGTCTTCTTCGGAAGAACAAATATAACTGAAAAATTACAATTACTTAAACTTTAGGGTATGCATACAAAAAATCGTCAAATTTGTATGTTTACAATAGTAATAAAAAAACCTAAGTGTGATAAATATAATGCTGGGAAAGTCCGAGTATTAGGACAGGTAAACGTTTAAAATATGTACGTATATGTACGTAATTATGTACGCCTATGTATCAGCCATCAGAAAATGATTTATTACTGCGAATTTTTTTTTTTTGCTTTCTTTACAGAAACGGTTAGAGGGATCCACGTACATGTCACACACGTACAAATAATTTTTTTTAAACCACATACAGGGTGTTAAAACCACAAATTTTTCCCAAAAATCCCCTATTTTCAAAATATTTCGGTACAACATACTCATGCGATTTTTAGATCAAAAACTCCACGCCCCTTCTCTAGGGTACCAAAAACAAAATTTATTTTTTTCGAAAATTATTTTTGAAATTTTGTTTTCGCTTTCATTACAGAAACAGTTAGAGGGATCCACGTACATGTCACCCACGTACAAATTTTTTTTTAAATCACATGCAGGGTGTTAAAACCACAAATTTTCCCAAAAAATACCCTATTTTCAAAATATTTCGGTACAACAAACGCCCCTCCAGAAACGGTTAGAGGGATCCACGTACATGTCACCCACGTACAAATAAATTTTTGAATTCACATACAGGGTGTTAGAAACAAATTTTCCCAAAAAATCCCCTAATTTCGAAATATTTTAGTACAGCAGACTTGTGCGATTTTTTTAGACCAAAAATTTGAACTCCGCGCCTCCAAATACTCTTCTCCAAACTACCCACTTCAAAATTAATTTTTTTAGAAAAATATTTTTCAATTTTTTTTTCCCGTTTTTATTACCGAAACAATTAGAAGGATCCACTTACATATCACCAACGTACAAATAAAATTTCCAAAATCACATACAAGGTGGTAAAACAATAAATTTTTTAAAACATACAACTTTTTTCGTAATATTTCGGTAGGTACAGAAAACTCATACGACCTTTCGAACTTAACCAAACTAGATACGGCACATTATAGTACCCAACAAGGCTCATCTTTTTCTCATTTAAAGTTTACCTCTAACTCTTACCGTTTTTGAATTATGGCCGATTTAATGAAAATCTCGATTTTTTTAAGATACCCATGAATTTTTCTGAAAATTTTTTTGACAACCAAATATCCGTTTTTATTATGGAAGCTATTAAAGAGGTCCATTTACATGTTATTAATATAAAAATAAAATATTCAAAAGCATATACAGGGTGGTAAAAAAATTATTTTTGAAAAAATCCAATTTTTTCAAAAAAAAAATAATATATATATATTTTAAGTTCGACGACTCCCATACGGGCTAAAGGCCGTCTAATTTAAATGGCCGATTTCTCGAAAACTAAGAATATTGTTTTTTTTTTCGTAGAGGACCTGTTTTGTCGGCCTTGAGGTCCTCTACCTACATGCCGAATTTCAAGTCGTTCGAAAAAAAATCCGATAGGTTCCAGGTTGGTTCCGGTTTCTATGGGACAAAATGAAGGTTAGGTCGATATAAAAATACGGTTTTTTCCGTTTGCCGATATTCTTCTTTTTTCTACCGAAACCTACCCGTTAAAAAGTGTTTCGCGATATTCCCCACTTCTCGAGAAAAATTCAGGATACAGAGGGCGTGAGGCGTACCCACTAACCAGCCAACCCCCACTCCGCGTTACGGAATTTGGTGGCAGCAATATTTTGCTCCGAACTCCCGTTTAGTCAGAAATCACGAAAAACCACGCAATTTCCATATAGCCCCCCAAAACCCCCTCTTAAAATGGAGCTCCGGCATCCCCGATTTAATTCCAGGTAGCCCCCACGTGGTACATCTACCATGAAAATATAGACCCTGCAGGTCATCTGCTTATATCGGAACCTATCGGTTAAAAAACCGCGCTGGCGCCTATTCGCCGGATAGGTCATTATTGACTCCATAATTGGTCTGTTGTAAGGGGTGGCCAAATCCTGCTCGCCTCGGGCGGCCTAAAGCCTGGAGACGGGGCTGTAGCACCCAATCGTATTCTAAGCTCTAGACTGATTTCAGACCTCTTGAGGAATTTCCTCATTGTAATGAATGCTTAATTCGTGATCTGATCTCCCTCTTTTGGTCACATTGATTATTAATAATTGTCCCCAAATATTTAAGGGGCTTCAGATTTTTGACGTATATTCGTCATTTCCTTAACTTTTCGATGTATGTTAAAAGTACCATGTCTTTGTTGAAGCGATTCTATTTCGTTACATTTATGAGAAAGCCAAGATTCTTTTGCTTCTCTGCATTTTTTTCGAATTATTCTATTTATGGCTTTGTACTTTGTAGGCGCTGCTTTATTCCTTCTTTCCGCCATGAGTTCCAGTATTTCGGTATCCGATATCGTGTTTTTATATTCCTGTGACAACTCTCTGGAATTCTGTCCAAATACGTGTTGCACCTCTGGTGGATCCAAGATTGACACATTTTGTAATTTGTCCTGCAACTTAGTTCCTATGTCCCTATCAAGATCCTTCACTTTGTCTAAATTGATTCTTTTCCTTCTTTTAATATTTTTCAAACGTATCATCCTGAAATTCATCACGACTGGATCATGATCGCTGTTAATATCAGCACCAGGATAGGTCTTCACTTATTTAATATATTTCTTAAATTCCGGTGGAGTCATGATAAGATCAATTTGTTTCGTAACTATGTTTACTGAATTGTGCTGGGGCGAGGTCCACGTGTAAACAATTACTAACATTTAAGAAAAATTAAAACAAGTAAAATCTATCTACATGTCATTAAAATCGTCCTCGAGGTACTACCCTAACGAGTAGAACGATCTGCTCAAAAAAAAATCTTTTTATTTTAACTATGTAGAGCTTCTTTGGCAGATCCCTGACGTGCGAAGGTAGATGATTAAAAAATAATACTGCGAAATAGTCAGCCCCTCTGCGTGTTCGCGCAAGTCTATGGTAATAGTAGGTTGGCATTGTGACGGGTGTGATAATTAATGTGTGATGAATTTAGAACTGTTGTGTTTCACGTAGATTAGGCATTGTAGGATAAATATACACGGGAAGGGAATACCTGTGGTTATGAGAAGCAGTGACGACACCAGTCACGATATGCAAGACCCATCATTATGCGCGCACACCTCCGTTACAACTTAAATATTCTAGTGGCATGTGATGAGTGTCCCCAATTTAGGACTGCATAGGACATAGTGGAAGAGAAGTAGCCATGATGTGCCGTGCGTGCGTTCACCTAGATATACTTTTGGCTAAGCTTCTAATAAGATAGATAATTCTTGAGATCCTGATAGAAAGGTTACCAACATGCTCACCCCAGGTAAGACCAGGGTCCAGATACACTCCCAAAATCTCTACAGAGCTGCCTGAGGACAGATCCGGATTCAAAGGCTTAAGTGCAAAATTGAGATTTTTCGTTTTTGAATTATTTAAGCTCAGTCTGTTTGCCTGGAACCACTGCTCAATGTCTTCATGCATCTCCGCGACAAAATCCAATACAGGATCATCGGGACCATGCCCGCCATAAGCTGGTTGTATCATCTGCAAACAAAATTATGTTAAAGTTCTCTGAGTACTTTGGCAGGTCGTTAATACAGATTAGAAACAGCACTAACCCAACACTGAGCCCTGTGGAACTCCATGTTTGACAGTAATTTTTTTTTTGCACCCGTCTATTATATGTATAACATGTACGATCGAATTAATAAGACTTAACAAAAGCTATACTCTCTGGACTGAAGTTATAATAAGTGAGTTTATTTAAAAACATATCAAATGAAACACAATCAGAAGCCTTTGTTAACTTAGCCCCTTTTAAAAGTTATTGATGGCCAAGATAGTTGACTTTTTATTTCTGAAGCCATACTGACATGGTATCAAGATGTTATTGCTCTCAAGAAAGGCAGACATTTGATCTTTCATTAGAGATTCCACAATTTTTGAGAAGATAGGCAGAAGTGATATGGGGCCATAATTAACCTGATCTTCAACAGCCCCCTTATTTTTATATAATGGGTACAACCTTTGCTACTTTTAAAGCGGATGGAAAAGTTTTGTCGGTTATACACAGATTAATTAAGTTACTCAAAGGATATCATCATGATCATCAAACAGCCATTTGTGTCCACTGCTGAACATAGGCCTCCTCAAGACGTTTCCACTTCGTTTTATTCTGGGCTTCTTGGATCCGATTTTCGGCAATTCTTTTGATGTCATCTGTCCACCTGGTCGGCGGCCTACCTCTACTCCTCTTATCTTGTCTTGGCCTCCACTCTAAAACCTTTTTCGTCCATCTGCCATCGAACATACGGGCGCCACGACCAGCCCACCGCCACTTATGTCGAGTTATATGTATAGTCAATTATGTCTTGGACTCCGGTTCGTTGGCGAACGGTGACATTTAGAATTCTGTCTCGTCTTGTGATGCCAAGCATGGCTCTTTCCATTGCTCTTTGTGCTATTCGCAACTTGTGAATCGATTTCTTCGTCAGTGTGAGCGTTTCTGCGCCATAGGTTTTTACGGGCAAGACACATTGTTCGTAAACTTTCCTTTTAAGGGAAATCGGAATAATACTTTTGGAAATATGTCGAAGTTTTCCAAATGCAGCCCACCCCAAGCCTTTTCTTCGTTGTATTTCGCAAGTTTGATTATCTCTACCTAGTCTGACTTCATGACCCAAGTATTTATAATCGAAGATTTGTTCTATTTGGTATCCGGCACTTTCTAATGTACCACCAAGAACGAGATTTGTCATAAGTTTTATTATCTGCATGTTCATGTTTAGGCCTATCCTCTTTGAAGCTTCTCTCAATTCATCCAACATTTTTCCAGCCTCATTAAAATTATCAGCAAAGAATACGATGTCAACCGCGAAACGGAGATGATGAAGTCTCTCAGCTCAGTGTTTTAAAAACACATTCGAGAACTGCTGTGAAAAGTTTTGGGGAGATTGTGTCGCCTTGCCGGATACCTCTCTCTATTTTGAATTTATTTTGTTGGTTTTTGAAGCATTGCACTTGCGGTTGCATTGGCGTTATCTGTAGTCTATTCTACTTTACCTCAAGGTTGTCAATATTGCTATAAGTCTGTATCGAAAGATATTTAAAAATCAATAAATATAAGTAATAAATGCCTATTATATTCAACAGTCTTCTCTATAAGGGTCTTGACGACTTGAAGATGATCATTTATTCTATAACCACTTCTGAAGCCAGCCTGCCCTCTAGGTTGGTAGAAATCAAATTTTGCTTCGAGTCGTTTGGCGATTACAACACGTTTTTCTGATTGGAGTTTAAAATGAAAGTAAAGATTTTCTTTTGATTAATTAAAAAGGAACCTAGCCCGGGAGAGTCGTATTGCAAAGCCCCTGTCATGGGGACGTTTGAGCGCCACCCGTTTTCGCCAACTAAACGGAAAAAGCTCTGCGGGTGTTATGCAGGGTGACTAGGTCAGCTCATAAAATCAACGGATACTTAATTTGAAACTAACCAGGTACTAGAAAACATGGGCCCGCTTACTAAATTAAATCTTAAACTTAACAAAACCTAATAAAGAAAACAACCTAAATTTTAATGAACACTATATTTGCTACTAAGTTCTTTTTTTGAAAACACATCAACAATCTAAGTGGGGAAAAAGGTTAAATTAATATGGTTAATTAAAGCCAAATGAATGTTAAATGACTGTTAAAATAATGGATAAAATAAACAGAGTACAATATGGAGATTGTACAGAGACCAATTCGGTTAGAAATACTTGGTTCTGTATGCCTTACCATTAAATGCACTAAATACTACTTATCGAAGTGATCACTTGACGTTGACTAAGCTTCTTAAAACTAGGTATGCGTGCGCTAATAGCTGCACTGATTTTAGATGTAGCAATAATAGTATGTAGCAACGAACGGCTACTGTAATTAAATCGAATGACGCGACAAGTTAATAAGAGAACCGAACTAGAATAAAACTATTGAAAGCGTAGCTGTCCCTTGATTCATATTATAAAACGATATAATTCAGAGCAGTTATATCACTTGGCTAATGAATGAAATGAAGGAAAGTATCGAGCCAGCGCTTGACTTTTATTAAAATGAAAGAAGATTCAAAGCAATCAGATTAACTGATCCGATAAACCAGTGAATAAATGTAAATAAGGTTCATGAGCTACCTCAGAACTCGGCGGTAATGAAAGCAAATGACATGAAGTTTCCGTACAATACCCAAATCCATTCGTCGAACTATGGTGGAGGCGCCAGGCACCTTAAAATACCTCAGGTAATGCCTCTCGCTGGCCCTGAGGGGACGATCTAAACGAGATCTCGAGTGCTTAGTGTCAAGTGTACAGATGTGCTGCGGGCAACTCTGCACTCTCTAAGACAGAGGTGGTTCCAACTGTAGGTAAAGGCAGTGGCCTACTGGTATGCACGGTGGACCTCCTAGAAAGCTTGTACCCCTTCGGAAAGATCCCTGAAATAATCCAGTGCGCATTAAACGAAGCCCCCTTACTTTAAGGAAAATCATATACCCCCCCCCCTCCCCCTCTTGCATAAATACATCTTCTTTATAAAGCAAATTTCCCCAGACAAGAAAAATCATGGGCTTGCAATGCCCATCAGCAAATAAAAGAGATACTAAGGTTCAGACAACTTGAATATACAAAGATAGGTATGCATCCCACCTAAAAGAAAGTATAAACTTCCCCAAATGATGAAAATTAAAGTTACATTAAAATAAAATTCGGATTAGATAAAATGGAGTAGATAAGATGACGTGTGTGGCAGTATTTGCACACAAAAAAAGTAACACAGATAAGCAATTAAATCATTAATTTAGGCAAAACGATAGCAATAATTACCTCAAATTTGTGCGTGAGGGCTACTCTGAGAGATTCGACGGTCTCGGTCTTATATGACGAACGTGGAAGCCGCTATAAATAATGGAAACAAAAACAACGTTAGCATCATGGCGTTCACGCGCTTCACAGGCCATAGAAAAAGAAATCCAGAGAAAATGCTTACCTAATACAGCATGTAGAGCCCGAAAAACCGGTCGTGTTAAAACACAAACAGAAATAACACAATAAATCCCCTAGCAAAAGGGTTGTATTATATCACAATACTAAATGTGGAGTTTCTAACTGCACGGGCAAACGTTCGCCTTACGAGCAAACTAGAAAAGGACCCCCTACCGTTTTCGTCAATTTGGCTTCGAGATTAAATGCTACGTCACAAGTAGTGATGGGCGGAAACATGCCGAGTGATTCGATACAAGGAATAATTTTAAGATAATAAACGACTGAGTTCTCATTTATTACGATGGTAACATGACGGCGGAAGCCACGAATGGTGAGCTAAAATTACATTCTTCCAGAAATGCTAGGAAGTACTCTTACAGGAATGATAAACCTTCAAAAATCTAAATCGAGAACGACAAACACACGATGGATAGCCCATCCCTATTATTTTGCATAAGCCTCACAAAAACTAGTCTGCCGTACAAAACGAGAAATATATTTAAAACAGAGGTCCAAAAACGATCTCCGGAATTGGCGGTCGACTCCTGGCATTCATCAACCTAGTGCTCTCAAAAGGTAATAAAATATTCAAACTGAAGTTAGTATGTAGTATGGTTCAATAAGTCAATTGCAACGTATTTGCAGGCTAACAGAATTCTTATTTTACAAGATTTTGTACAATTCAAGAACGAACTTGCCTTTACGGGATATCCATGATGCTATCTTGCTTCCAGTGTTAAGCCAGCTGTATTCTTAAAGGAAGACCAAAAGAGGATGAATTGTTTGGTGCGAAATGCGATTGCTGTATTATGCCATTTTACAAAAATTGTACTGGTATAACAACAACTGAAGCTCATGCCATATCTTTAACACAGAGACGCCTTTTGTTTCACTGCATGCACTGTAACCCGTCATCTGCCAATAACTCCAACCATAGTATATTACGATTTCTTTGCCCCTGAGTATGAAAATCTTAAGAACATTTGTGCAGAGAAAGACCGGCAGATTGTTAGCTTCAAGGAAGATCTTTATGAACAGGATTAAGAAAATCGGGCTGAAATAACCCAGCTTACTTTAGCGGTGCAAGAAAAGGATAGACATATAATACGTCTGAAGAGAAACACACAGGACTTTAAGGACGAAGTTTATTCAAGAGAGCAGAAGTGCGAAGCAGTTATTAAAGATCAAAAGGAAGATATTGTGAAACTTAACAAGGAGGTTCTACAGCTTCTAGAAACCAACAAAGTCCTCTCAGAACAGGTTGCTAAATTGGAACTAGAGGGGACCAATCTTAATGGCAACCTTCAGGAACTTGTAATTTTGAGGGACAGTTTATTAACTAGCATTAAGTTAATGGAGTATGAAAGAAATCATTATATGTTAGATCTCAAACAAGCTATGTGTGACTTGAGGGTAGTTAGGGAAACTCAAAAACTGAAAGTAGGTACGTATGCAGGTTCAGAATTATGTAATTTAGATCATCAGGTTCCAGTTGATAACTGTAGCAAAGATGTTAGTATAATTAAGCCTAATACAATGGCTAGTTCTGAACGAATTTTAATTTTAATCAATAAATTTTACTGCTCTATAGCACAAGACCTTACAAAGGATATTATTCAAAATTCCAATCCTGTTGAATTTTGCGTTGTTTGCAGATGACACCACAATCTTGTGGCACTGCAAATATCATCACAGCTTGCAGGACACAGTTTATCGGATCTCATGAAGATGGCATCTTGATGCAATGCTAATCTTCTTGTACTTAACTTTTCCAAAACCAATATTGTGTTCTTTAGATCAGACCGACTCTTTAATATTTCTCTCAACAATATTTCTATTGCGAATAGATCTGAATCAAAGGTTCTATGTTTAACTGTTGGCGGCAAGCTGAGTTTTGAGGGACATGTTGTTGCACTTGGCAAAAAGATTTCTTCTGGTTGCTATGCAGTCAGAGTTACTGCTGGTGAGCTGGGAAAAATGTTTATTATGTCCTTGTGGAATCTAGGATGAGATATGAAATTTGCTTCTAGGCATCGTGTAGCCAGTATCTGTTTAATTCAATATTTTTAATTCAAAAACGTGCTATTAGATATTTATGTGGTGCTAGTAGTAGAGATTCTTGTTGACCTTTATTTAAAGAAGAAATAATTTTAACGGTGTGTTGTTTGTTTATTGTAGAAACAGCATCACTTATTCACAAAAATCGTGAAAAACTGAACACTAGCAATATTACCCATACAAAAAGGCAAATACACAATTTACCTCTTCCCATACCCCACTCATCTTCAATAAAGAGATCTGTAATCTATGAAAGTATAAAGATATATAACCACATTCCAAATAGTTTAAACACTTTCATTTAAAACGTTTCAAAAGAGAAGTTCAGGCATTGCTGGTTGGTAAGGCTTACTATACACTTGACGAATTTTACAGTGATGCATATTAGTTCTCCAATCCAATAATTGTTCTTTACTGACGAGGATCTATGTGCTATATACGTATGTATAAATATTTGTTTGTTAGTTAAGAAAATAGTTTATCCCCGATTTTCTTTTTTTGTTTTTTGTTTGTGTTAGTTTTTCTTTTCATTCTCTTAGCGTTTTAAATTTTTACCTTATAGAAATATGTTTTTACTTAGTTTAAGACTTCAGTAATTGTTTATTGGTAGGATTGATAACCTTTTTGTAGGCATCTCTTCTTGGAATTGACTACTTACTTATTTAATATGTTTCCTATTGGTTATTATTATTTATTTTGCTTTATCGACGAGATTTATATCTTTTGATAATAAAGCCTTTTTTGACTTTGATTTTGACAGGAGGTCACAGACGCATTACAGCTGAAGATGATGCCCCGGTGATAAGATAACGGTGGAAAACTGTATGGGCCATAAGAATATTGATTTAGTTGGATGTTTGTAAAAACATTGTCAATGCAAGCATCATACCTTGTATTGAAATTAACCGCCTCATACAGACCATAGGAATAGAATACATTGTTAAGAAATAATGCATTTTGATCTTTGCTTTCTGAGATGTGTACATAAAAATCTGTAAATATGACGTGTTTAAAGATTCAAGCATTTCTGTCAAAAGAATCGGTAAATCTATTAAAATTTCCATTTGGTGACCTGTAAACAGTTATTAAAAGAGTATTAGTGTCATTAAGAAAAATACCTGTAACCTCACATTGGACCTCATCTGAGAACCTTGCTATATTAAGGTCATGAAAAGCTAGACCTTTTTTTATATATATGCCTATTCTCCCATGCCCCAGATATGCCCTGGAGAAACCGGCAGCAGCCGTATAACCATGGATATTTAAGGTGGAAAATTCATCGGGTACGAGCCAGTGCTCATTTACACAAAAGCAATCTATTTCACCCTCATCAAGAATCACCTCAAAGTCTACAATTTTGTTTTTGATACATTGTACATTTGCATGGAGGACACTTGTTTTCCCCAACATCGTTGGTCGATTCTGAACATTTATGAAAAAATTTAATATGGTTGTTGGAACCACATTGCTCCATCATTGACTTGCAGTACAAGGTCGTTTGGGGCACCCAAACGAAACGCTTTTTTCTTTATCTTTCTTCGTTTTCAGAATCTTCGCACAAATACAGTTTGTTATACCTTGGTTTTTTGAAATAATCTATGATTTCTTCAGCTTTGAGTGCTGGATCAGATACAAACATCCCTTCCACTTTGGAAGCTACTGGTAGGTCATTTTCAGCTTTTCTGGTTTCTCTGCTGAGGGCAGGATGTTTCTGAGTTTTCTTTTTCTTATTCTCTACCAAAGTCCATTGTTTATTTGCGCTTTTTGCCGTTTATAGCAATACTGCAATACTGCATTATTAAAATAAAACACAAAGCTTACCTTATTGTAAGGGCTCTTGCCTTACCTTACCTCCTTATTAACAACACAACCATACAAAATAGCTATTCTATTAGTTTTTAAACCGGAAAATCCGCGTCGAAAATCCAAAATCACAAACAAAAACAACCCAACCACCCACTGATAGGCACGCGCCAATTCAATCGTAACGGACGTGATCTAATTTTAATTAGGAATAGCCATCTGGCTTGAGGACCTGACACCTGAAACGACACTTGACTCTTCCCTTCAAGAAGAAAAGAGACGTGATGAGGAAGTTAACAATAAAACGTTGCCAAGTTTCAAATAGACACCTACCCTTAATACTATGAAACAAAGGATTGTAGTACCGTACCGTATTATACCGGCAATGCATGACGCGTATGAGGCAAACATTTCTGGGCTCACTACAGCTCTGTTATGCGGTCGGGCAACGACTGGAGCGTTTAAAAGATAATATTTTAAACTTTGATTGTATTTTTATACTTTTATGATTGGAAATTAGTTAATAAACATCTTATTTATATAAATATTATTTGAAAATTTCAGATTATATTTTAACTTTTACATGCGAAGCCCAGCCTCGGTTGCTTTATACGTCGGGCCGTCTCTGCTATGGGCCCTTGAAAATTGAAACTGTGCGTATGTTTCTAAATGATATTTTATAACTGACGACAGATATAAGTGATAACATAGATTAAGACAAAAATTCTCATATGATGGGTAATACGTTGGCATCATAAGCAATTATTTGGGTGCATACAAAAAAAGGTGACTTCTAACTGTAATACCTATGTTACGACCCAGAAATAATATACTTCCTTTTATACCCGATAGTGTTAATGTAATAATATTAATCTATTTCTTTTTTTATATAAATATTTGTATCGGATAATCAACACAGTATTTTCAAAGCCTTGATTACCTAGTTTTAAATCATCCATTTACTGATTTCATTAATTTTCCCCACAATTTTTTGCGTGAATATGCTGTTCTTTAATAGTTACTACTAGTACGACTTCGTTTGTGTCTTCGAAAGTCATTATTTGTTTATCTGTTCAAATGCTAGTTTGGTATAAATCAATTAAGACATGCTTTTAGTAACTTTGATAACCAGTGTATACTACAGTTAATCGAATATTTTTGTTTAAGTCTAAATTGTCTAGTCTAACATAAAATGACGTGTGCATTTTCGTGAATTTATCGACTAATATCGTCGCTTTTACCTAAAATAATATTGTTATAAATCAATTAGTGAGGTTGTAATAATCGTTCATTATTCGTTATTAATTATACACCAAATCCAAGTGATTCAAAATCGAATTTTTACTGTTTCTAGATGTTGTTTAGATGGTGTGCAGTGCGCTGAAAGTCTCCCCCATAATGCTATGATCTCTCACTGTTACTGTTCAATGTATGGGTATTATGAATATTTTCTTATTTCATCACATATTCCTATTTAATAATAATAATATAATAACAATTCTAGAGGCATTCCGGATAAATATAATAATCAATTCTAAACCAATATTGAAAAATAATTTTAAGAAAATCTGAGCGATTTGAATATATTTTCTCTCTATATTAGTTTAGTTGGGACAATAATTTAAGCATTTTAGAAGAGACTTTGAGCGTTTACTGTATTATATTTTGGCGTTTGTGATAAAAAGTAGATATTACGTGTTCCCTAATTTTTGATATTTTCGGTGCCTCTGATGCGTTATCATCGTCTGAAATTATTTATTTGCGAAATCGTGGTGTTGAGTGCGGTCCAATGGAAAAATTACCTTGAGTACAAAATGCTCGTCTCTTTAGTTCAAAGTTGGATCAGTATATGCGGCTCAAAGCTCGAGATCTTTCTAGTTTGCTTTAAAGGTAAAGGTTGTTTTGAAGGTCCCGGTGCATTTAAGGCCATAAAGGCAGTCGAATTATTTTCCATCCTCGAATAGTAATTTTTTAAATTCATATTTCTCAATAAACCTTTACATTTGAAGCAAATTGAAACGTATCTAAAAAAAAGAGTATTTGTTATCTTTATGAATATATTTGAATCTTTATTACGTTATACTAAACGGTTTCTTTATATATAAAGAGTATTAGTTGTATATTTTGTTTATTAATATGATAATTTATCTCGTATACTAGTATTAATATATAGTGTATGTGAAGTGTGATAATACGACATATAATATGGAACTGTATAGGCTCTATTTGTAGTTCTTGAATATAACTTTAGTATGAAGGCAGTTCAGATGTAAATCGGAAGAATGTTCATTTGATTATTCTGATCAAACTCTATGGCCTTTAGGTAGAAATTCTAATCATATACAACGTTACCATTCATGCGATTAAATTGATTAACATCTAGTTTAGATTTGGATTAATTAATTGTTTTTCATAACCTTTAGAAAGCTTTTAGACAATTTATTCATGCTCAAAGTCAAAGCAAATATAAATCAAATCATTTATTCATGTTAGCACCAAATAAGGTTAACACAGGTCAATAAAATTGTCATCACATTAAGAAGTCTTAAGATTAAGTAATTCAATAGGACAGTTCTTAAGATTACTCATCACTCAAAAAACAGTTAAAATACACTAAAGATTATTAAAAAAAGTATGGGACAACACGAAACTAACAAAGTCAAAGTTATTCTAAGAAACATTGAAGGCTATTTCATTAGTCAAGAAGTCTATTGAGTCTTATAAAGACTTCTTTAAGAGCGCTTGTGGAATCCTACTCCACCTGAACACACCTCTAGGTTTTGTTTTTAAGGAGTCTGAAAGCTTGTTGTAAAACTTTACAGCCCAGTATCTTGGTCCACTGCAACACTTCTCAAGCCTACACAGCGGAACAGCAAGCTGTCCATTGGAGCGGGTGGCATAACCATGTTTCTGATCATTTGTAGGGAATTTTTCCAGATTGCCCTTTATATAAAGAAGGTTTTCTAGTATGAAAACATTTGGGAAAGTCATACGTTTGTGCACAATCATTTCTATACTCCAGACCACCAACGACTAGTACTGCCCTCCGTTGTAAGGCAAAGTCAAAGTCAAAAAATTATTTATTCAAAAAATTGAAAAATTGTTAGCTTACAATTTACAATTGAATGATATAGCGTCAAATATGCTACAAAACTAACTAAAGTACTAACGCAAAGACGAAGCAATTATTAATTTACACAAACAGTTCTATAAAAAAGATAAAATGACATTGATATTTTCACTCATTAAAATAACTCAAAATACCTAACTTAATTACATCTCACAATAGAGCCAACATTTCACCAATTGAATATGGCTCTAATTCAATGAGTAGCTTTAAAACTCCCTTTTTAAAAGTATTAAAATTTGCCTCGGCCTTCAAATATTCGGACAATTTCTTTAAAAAATTTACACACGCATACACCGAGCCTCTTTCAGTTGTGGAGAGGCTGTGGATAGGGATGTTTAAATTAATATCTCTGCCTCTTGTATTGAAGGAATGATTCATTTCAAAATCAGAAAACTTTTCCCTATTCTTGAAAAAGAAGATAGAGCACTCATACATATACAGTCCTGGCACAGTTAAAATATTGAGCCTCCTAAAATGACCCCTGCATGATTCTCTATGCCCCAGAGATAAGACAACACGAATCGCCCTTTTCTGGAGGATGAATACCCGCCATCCCCCCCAGAAAAAATATACTGATCTAAGGCCACTGAGGTCTATATCTAGATGTCCTACCAAGACTCTAAGCGAAAAGCAGGCTGAACTCATTCTCTCGGTGACACCATACGTGTTCTACCCAATCCAGGTTCTGATCAATATGGATTCCTAAAAATTTCGTTCGAGAGCCCAACTGGACCTGCTCCGGAATGTCATGTCGTTGCTTTGTTCTGAAGCACAAAAAATTTGTCTTGTCCGAATTCAGAACTAGTCTGTTTGCCTCAAACCAGTCCTGAGATGTCTGAAGGCGCTCGATTGAGAGATTCAAAAGATTTGACAGATTTGATCCAGTTACGAGAATGTTTGTGTCATCCGCGAAGTTTACCAAGTGTGAGTTTCCTTGTATTATTTCCCAGGACAGATTATTCACATAAAATATGAATAGGAGGGGTCCAATGACGCTACCTTGCGGTATTCCCGTCTGCAGATGATCCTCTCTCAAGTAAAACTTCACTCCACCTCTCTCAGCAACAACACTTTGCCTTCGTTTGCCCAAGTAAGACCTAATCCAACCAGATGCAGGTCCACGAACACCATACCGATCGAGTTTCTCCAAAATGATTTCATGGTCAAGGCTGTCGAATGCCTTGGAGAGATCGAGAAAGATTCCCATGGACAAGTTTCCATCCTCGAGAGCCGCCAAGATTCGTTCTATAAAGTCATAGACAGCCGTGTCGATTGATCTTCCCTTAAGGGAGCCATGCTGTGAAGTGCTAAACAGATTTTGAGAATGGAAAAAAATTCAAAAGGCGAGTGCACATTGCTACCTCAAACATTTTTGAAAAGGCTGGAAGCAAACTAATTGGGCGGTAATTCTGAAGTAGAGTCGAATCACCTTTTTGTATAGAGGTTTGACAATGGCCAACTTAAGCTCATCGGGGAAAATGCCAAACTTAAACGAGTTGTTAACAACATGACATATCGGAAGTGCAACTTCTTCTGCACACTTTTTAATTAGGTTTGTCGAGATTTTGTCAAATCCTGTACTGGTTTTGTTTTTAAGCTTGGATATAATGTCCAAGATCTCTCCGACCGTGACAGGTGTTAAGAAGAAAGACGTGTTGTTAAAAGGAATATTACACGAGAAAGCTGACCGTGGTAAATCTTTTATGATGATGATTAAGGTGTTAAAATCTTCACATATTATGTTTGGGGTCTCCCGGAATCTGACAGTCCCCTTCTGCTGCCACTTCCCCTGATTTCACCTACAATTTGCCAAACACACTTGGACTTATTGCCGCTATGCGATTTCCGTAGGCTGGTTTACGTGCCTTATAAGGAAGATGATTATACTCGCGCTTTTTTCTCTGTAAGCATTCCTGTAAACTTCCCCACCCCTACTCAATACTAGCAAGACATCCTGTTCCCTTTTGCATGTCTCAATCTCAACATTATCCTGATAGAGGGGCTTCTTAGTCCTTGGTTGTAATGTTCTTAGGGGAAAACAATGATGAATGAAGGTTTTCCATTGCGAATCAGCTAAATACTCTGGAAGTTCAAACACAGCATCCCAGGTTTCATCTGCTAAAGCTTAAAATTCTCCTTATTACAGGCACTAAAAATACGCTTTCTTATTTTATTTGTTTCACTTACCTCCAAGTTAAAAGTTATATGTTGACCAGTGTGATCTGTTATATGAGTGCTCAATACTTCTGCTGTAAATGATTGGACAGTTTGTGTAGATATTATCGATGTAACTTTTAGAGGCCCCACATATGCGTGTATATTCTAAAATAGACGGACTAACATTAAAAGATTCCAACATAGAAACAAAATCTGACGAGCTTCTACTACTATCCAGAATATCAACATTAAAATCACCTGGAATAAAAAGTAACCAGTTTTTATAAAACACTCTACATTACATTTTCAATTTTGTTTGATAGCTCCTTAACTGGAGCGCTAGGCGAATGATGAACACATAGAATAATGAGTCTGTTGGTGCCTATCACCACTTCAACAGCAGCGCATTCAAACACATTACTTTCAGAAATGGCCACTATGTTACAGAGTTCTGTGCACTGAATGCCGCTCCTGATAAATATTGCCACACCACCGCGCTTTCCCTCCTCCCTGCAAAAAGCTTATGTAAGCTTATAGCCTACCAAGTTATAATTTTGGAGTTGAGCAGTAGACTTCCAACTTCCAATGCTCGCTGACATAAACAGCCAGATATTCAAGTTTTACCAAATCCTGCTAAGCATTATGACAGCTTGTAATCGATTTGAGGGTTTTGATGGAGGATTGAAAATTCTTTGCTTTTGTTACCATTTCTATATGAATGGTTTCCTAACCTTTTAGAGGTGCTAGCTTCCTCAGGTTTAAAAACCTATTTGACCAAAACTCTGCAATTATTACTTGTGCTTCATGCTCACTGCGAACGCAGATCTTAAAAGATGCCCAGATGTTTTGGTTTTTGTGTGGACTTTTTCACCGGAACTCCTGTTAATGCCATTGTTTAGTAGATAGTTCTCCACTTCTTGCTTTGCAGATAGAAATAACCAAGAACATGCATCATCTCTTCTTGCTACTCGCAGATTAGCTGTATCTTCTCTATTTCCTCTTATTGGAGTAGGCCTGGAATTCCTGTTGAAGCCCCTCTTTTTCTGTTGTTCCCATGGGTTTTCTTTGTCAGTTGGACCCTGACTTGGAGATGTTGATGTTTCTCCCATATTATTTTGACCTTTCATTGACATTGAAGCGCTAGTGCTGATTAGTTGTGGCGGATGTTCTTTCTCGCTTTTTACTGGCCTTCGTTTTTTGTTCACTATCGTTTTCTTGACAGTTTACGTTTACTGCTATGACGTCACATTCACTTGCTTTTTTCTTTGATCTCGAACCTTTCAGCTTTTCAGTTTTTGGGATTTCTGTGTTGCAATCCGCTGCTTTTTCAGTTGTGACAACTGTTGGTGAAGTTCAAACCTCAAGATTTCCATCAATCAGGATTTCGACTTCTGAAGCAGAAGTTGGCTTAAACAACATCGTTGCCGGAGCAGCCTGCTCTGGTGCCGCAATGTTATTTATTTCCTGGGTGTTTACCTTTTCTGGGATGTTTTTCGGCTTTTCCCTCTTTTCTGAGATCATTTCCTGCATTAAGCTGTTGTTCTTTTCCAGCATCTCCTTAATTATAATATTCAAAAGAGTGCACTCATTGATGTCGTCGAAAATCGTTTTTTACGAGGTTAGGAATTCTGATTCGCATTTTTCACAGATTAATCGGGACGGATCGGTTGTTTTTACACTTTCAGCCCAATCTCTTTTAATGCAGGAATTGTGGTACGTTTTTCCGCATCTTATACACACACAAACTACTAACTTTAGTTTTACAGCAGAAAAAGTAAAAACTTTCCCTAGATGCACTTTTTCGTTGCTTCTTTAACGGCGCCATCTTGTATTAAGGAAGAACCCTGCGCCACAGCGGGCTATGGCCCCATGCCAGAATTGCATAGGATATAACAGAATGAAACAAGGCAAAATATACAGTCCTCAACACACCACGGACACTGTCCCTGACAAATTGCCTAACGCGTATATGCCTCTCCTCAACTTCCTTGTCAACCTTTCTATATGTGCATCCTACTCAAGACTATCCATTACCTAAATTAAAGGATAAACAATTTATATAGAATAAAATAAGTCTTAAAACCAGGAGACTATATATATGCATATGTGATATCATATGACACTAAAATAAATGGAAGTATTATTGATTTAAAAAAACGGCAGGTAAAACAAATAACTTGAAAATGAATAACCAAAGAAAACAGACACACAGTAAAATATTAAGACTAGGAGCGATACATATGTATTAAAGAGAATGCCAATAACACTCATGACTACACTCGAGGAACTCTTGCTCCGCATAGAATGCATTTCTTAACTACTTTCCTGAAACAATGCGGCGGAAGCTCTTATAACACTGGGGGCAAGCTTATTAAAAAGTTTTACTGCTGTAAGCTCCGGTTGTGATTGAGATCTCTAGAGGCGAAAGAGGGCCACCCTTAAATCACTGCCATGTCGAGTCGGGTAGTCATGAATATCATGATGGCTTTCAAAAAGGCGTGAATTATGCCTTACATAAGTGAGACACCCATAGATATAGGCAAGATCTTAAGTCCAATAAATGCCTGCCTGCAGTCCTCTCTATAACCCAACCCAGCAAGAATTTTTATTGTCCTCCTTTGCAATACAAAAATCCTCTGCTGAGCTTGCTCTGCCCCAGGCCATTATATTATATGTAATGGTTGAATGGTAAAGAGCATGATATGATGTCAGGAGAGTATCTAGAGAAACGCAGCCTGCCAGGCTTCGAGGCAAAAATACTATACTTCTTATTTTTTTTTGCAAATATACTCAACATGAACATTCCGTTTGAGCTTTGGGTTCAGATAGACTCCCAGAAACTTGACACTGCCCCCATCTCCCCCACCATCTTCCCCTCGAAAGGAGAACAACTTTTTTAAAGTTTTATTCACATTGAGTGATAGTTTGTTAGTATTAAACCACATATTTGCCTCCAACTGTGCCCCACATGCCATTTCATTTGCTATATCGAGGCTCCGGCTGCCATTCCTGGTATATGTATCATCTGCATATTGGCCAAACTTAGCCATTGACAGATCATTCACATACACCAGGAAAAGCACCGGACCCAGGATTGATCCCTCCGCAAACAAGGCACCACTCACTCTGACTGATTGTGGTCGTTTTTCCAAATATGACTTAAGTATGGCAATGCTTGTCCCAGAAAATTTGTAATAGGCAAGCTTTTCTAGCAAGATTTCAGTCGAAAGCTTTACTAAGATCAAAGAATTGAGCTGTGTTGTAATTTCTTCCCTCATAATCATCAAAAATGGCAGAGACAAAATCCAGAACTGCCATGGCCGTGTCTCTATCAGATCGAAAGCCGAACTGACAATTTGCAAATAGTTGATTGCTCTCAAAATAGTTGGAGATTTGAGCAGTCGTGCCCTTATCCACCACATTTGATATTATTGGAAGCAGAGCAATGGGAAGATAATTTTCTACATTTGCACTATCGCCCTTTTTGAAAATTGGATAATTATTGCTAACACCTTTTGAAAAACCATCAGTAAGATCCTTTACTTTAACCGAGAAGCCAAAGATATCGGTGCTATTTTCGTTTTTTAGATTTTCAATTATCTTTCTTGTTTCATATTCTGTAACTTGCTGGAAGGAAAATACTACCGGTGGGACATTTATGTTGTAAATGTACTCTAGAGGATCTCGGTTAGATTGAGAGATATTATTTACAATTTTCGTGGCGTGTGCTAAAATATTCATTAAAATGTTCGGATGAGATATTTGTTTTTTTTTTTGAGATGTTTCTAGATTGCTCCCTTTGATGAGTTATGAAAAACCACATACTTCCTACAGGATTCCTAGAAGTTTGGGTTAGCCTGCTTTAAAGCTTGATTGGAGAGTTTTTTTTTTATAACTTTTAACTTCTTCCTTGTTTCTTGGTGTAGGACTATTGTAAAAATCCTTGCCCATCCCTCATCTAACGTAAAGCATTAGTAAATCACGATAGCATATGAAAATTGTTTTTCTTGGTTCTGTTTGTCTTTTCCGGAAAGGAGCTTGTTCAATAAAACAAGAAAAATTATCCTCAATTAAAAGATCATTATTTTCGACAAAGTCCCAAGAAATCATCCCTACCTCTGTTTCAAAACAAGATAATTCATTATTTGTAATAGGTCTAAATACTTTTCTTTCCAGTGGCTGCCGCACTCCAAACAGCCGCCAAGATATACAGCCTATCAGCAGTGATCTGATAAACCCGTTTGAATGACTTTGGCATTGATCTCTCTATACACACAGTTACTAAAGATGCTGCCCAGGCAGGCCGGGCCCCTTGTTGAGACATGTATCATCCTCTGAAAGCCATAGCTCTCAAGAAGAACACACAGTGAGGCCGAGTTCTCATCATTTAGACTAAAATTAACATTGAAGTCCCCTGCCAGGACAACATCCCTACCGAGATCAATGTCCCGCAATGCAGCCTTCAGGAACGCTCCAAGATTTCCATGTGGGGATCTATATACTGAAATCAGATACAGCTTAAGTGGTTTTATCAATTCTATACACATTTCTACATTTATAGTTAATATAAAGTCTTCTTCACGTGCAGAGAAAGAGCTAAGGGCATACTTTTCAACACCAAGTGAGTTTAGTTCATATTTATTGAGCCAGTGCTCAGTTAGAGCAACAATGTCAAAGTCTTTATCTCAAAGCTTCTTTATAGTCTCATACCGTTTTAGAGATATATCAGTTGAATTTAAGTGCTGCTGCACTCTCACGCTGCCATAGGGTTCTGCCTGAAACATGGTAGCATTAGTTGGGCCACTAAGGTCGTAAATTCCATCTTTGGGGATTTCCTCAAATATTCAAATAGCGAACTCTGTATTGGCTTCGTATGTTTCGAGCAAGAGTCCTAAACGTGATAACACGACCAACAGGCAATTCATTCGGAATATAGAAAATATTCCCTTGCCTATGGATAAAGGTATATGGAGGATAATATACTGATTATTTTTCGAATAATTCCTTAAAAGTCACTAATGTTAATATGTATTTATTTATTTATTTGTCTACGAGCAAATTGACCAATTACAATAATTACAAAAACTTCCAAAGTACAAAAATTATAAACAGTAGCATCTATAAAACTATAATATTAAATGAAAAAAGAGCACACCCTAAAATAAATAAAATATACAAAGTATCACAGTTATTAAAATTCCACAGCTTGCTTTAGAAACTGAGGATGTGAGGTAAAAAAATCCAAATTATAGTGACTGTTAGCCAGTCTGGATGCTTTGGAAATAAAAGAGTTGAGATACTCTATTCTGAAGAATGTTATAGAACGTCAAAAGATCTTTCCTCTGGTGACGCACTAGTATCGGTAGCAAGTTTAGTTTGGAACAGTATTTCTTCATCAGAATATTCTGCAAGATTATACGCTATATAGAAATTTGTGTTGAACGCGTTCAAGTGAATTCCTATGGACATTATAGTGTGGAGACCACACAGTTGGAGGATACGCCAGGTAAGGACGAACAATATAGCCACTTCAACGCGCCACTATTGAAATCAGCGGTACATCTCTTAATGAACCCAAGCATCTGGAATGCCTTATTAACAATGTTGGATGTATGGGTGATAAAACTGAGAGAGACATCCAGTGTTATTCCCAAATCCTTCACTACAGAAATTCTCTCAAGGGGTACCCCATCAATAGCCTAGTTAAAAGTAACTGGATCTCTATACCGGTAGAAAGACATGGTTTTACATTTGGAAGGATTCAATGGCAGTCTGTTCCTTTGATACCATTCCACCAAGCCATCCAGATCAGGCTGGAGTCCCTCACAGTCACCATGCTCAAGTATCTGACATGATAATTTTAGGTCATTAGCAAACAATTGAAATTCACTGTGTTCTATGCTTTCAAAGATGTCATTTATAAACACGTTGAATTTTTCGTATCAGTAAAAATTGCCTATTCTAACAACCTGCCTTCGCTGAGACAAATAGCTCATAAGCCATGAGAGAAGTGGACCATCAAACCCAACACTCTGAGCTTGTGTAGGATGACATCAGGAGGCACTCTGTCAAATGCCTGGGAAAAGTCAGTGTAGGCAGTATCATCCTGATACCCATTTTCCAAAGTATTGTACGTCAACGTGAATAAGGCGATTTGATTCAGTAGATCTTCGAGGACGGAAGCCAAATTGTTGATTTACGAGAAGTGGATCAAGTATGGGAGTGACAAAATCACACTCCAGGCTCTCAAACAACTTTGGGATGACACTCAGAATGCTTATTGGTCTATAATTGGGTGACTGATGATCGAACTCCCGTTTTGAATATGGGAGTTACAAAACTTACCTCGAGAAACCGGGAAAATTCCCACTATAGAGAGACCCAAGTTGAAGATATGGAACAGTGTCCTAGATAAATTAAAGCTGCAATGTTTTAGAAAATTTTGTGGTATACCAACTGGCCCAGGACCCTTGTTGGTGTCCATGGAAGAAAGCTTTGCATACATTTGAGAGATTAAAATGTTATGTTCAGAAACGTTAATATCAGTGGTAAAAAGCATATCAGAGGTGAGATACTCAGAGTCCCCACTGTACACTATGGCAAAGTAGTCAGCAAACATATTTACCGCATCTTGACCTGAGCAGCTCTTCCTGTTTTCCTAGGAAACCTCACTAGGGTAACGACTATTTTGACGTTTACTATTAACGAAAGACCAGAATTGTTTTAAATTGGAAATTAAAGAATGCTCAGTAGTATTTATATATCCTCTATAGCTATTGCGAGTTAGTTCCTTGCACAATTCTCTGAGTCTAGAAAACGCCCTGTAATCATGCACTGAATGTGTGGATTTATATTGTTTGTGTGCTATCTGTTTAGCTATAATGCAATTTTTTAATTCTAATGAATACCATACAGGAAATTTTCCAGCCGAGTACTTAATCAAAAGTGGCATCCCAATGATACCCATCCAGAAAGTCAGACATTTCAGAAAAAATGGCTGACTTAAAGTCTCTGTAAAAGCCTTCAAATCTCAATAAATTATCACTTGTTAATGTGCTAGCGCCAACCTCCACACATAGTGGCGGATGATATAAGTCTGGAGGAATTACAGAGAGATCGGCCTGAGTGTTCTAAGTCAACACAAGATCCAGCAAAGACTCGCTGGCATTCAGAACATGATTAACCTGAAACAAGTTGTGAAATGCACAGGCATTAGATACTTCTTCGGTTGATGCAACCTCATCCAGAGGGGCACCTCTAGCAGCTGTTACTGAAGAACTTAAAGGACTCTTTACACAAATGCCATGAGGAAGGTTGAAATCTCCAATCACATTGCTTGTCCAGAACCAATTATCACAAAAATGTGCTCTATATTTCTAGGCACAACCATACGCCTACTGGTAATATCCTTGTGAACAGCAATCAATGTTCCTCCACCTCATGCACGTACTCGTCTCATTGGAATAGTCTTTACAATAAATTATATATTCAGGTAGACTCAACTCTGCATCGTAAAGGCTGCTGTTTAGCCAGGTTTCTGTAAAAACCAATACATCATAGTGACATGCCTGAACATTCTCCATAAGCTGATGCAATTTGGTGCGTAACCCTCATGCATTTTGGTAATAGATTGGGTATGTCAGACGTTTTGTGGAAGTGTTTAGTTTTTTGTAACTATAGTAGGCACACCTTGATGACACTTAATCTGGACATCTCGTTCGCCATTGGACACTCTCTACTGATACTCATTTCTAACATTTGCCTCAATGTCTCGCTGCATTCTGGTTAAATCAGGATTCACAAAAACTTTATGTGCCTTAAGCTTACTACGGTTTAGGGTGACAGTTTGAACATCGCCTTGACTGTCCGGAAACCATTTTTATTTGGTTTACCAAGCTTTGAAACACTTCGGATGAATCCCAACCTTCATATCACTAAATACACTCTTGATGTCTTCCATGTCAGAATTCTGCTGAGAGATTAAAAACCATCAAATTACTTGCACGGGATTGGCGATCTTGCAGTTCATCATAAACATCATTCGGTTGACTGCTGGAAGGGGTGGTTATGTCCCTGGTGGAACCGTTTTTTAGAGCCGATACTTCAGCTCGTAAATCATCGATCGCTTTGGGAATCTGAAGGAGGTCCGATTGACAGTCTTCACCAAGGAACTTCAAAGTACGACGTCCCTTGAGGTCTATAACTTTAATTTCCGATGCGTTCAAGCCAGAACAAACAAGCTTATGGCTGCTCTTCCGCAATTAGCACAGCCTGTCCAAAGCTTTGCATTGGCTTCGACTACATTATTTTAAATAGGATGGTTTCCAGGTTTTGGAGGCCTTAAAAGAAAGCTGTTTGTTAAGAAATTTGATTTGATCTTTGTGCAACTCCATATATTTTTAATAAAATTCTATTTTCAGAGAAATCTCCGGTTTATGTCTGGTCTGTAAGTCATAATATGCTAAGCATTTACTGATAATATCGCTATAACTAATTTTAATTTGCCCGTTTTATGCAGTGCAATTATTCTTATTTTTCCATAGAATAGTTGATTTCCTTTGGTAAAAAAACATTTCAAATACCAATTGTCAGAAATCAAAATAGATATAATTATACAGGGTATTCCTTAATGACGTTCTAATAGTTCAAGGTGTGAATCCTCAGATCACTTTATGATTCTTTCTTCATAAAGTGATCTGAGGAATATTAGCACCCCACTAAGGAATACCGTGTATATGGGTAATTTATAAATCCTGAAGGTGTTCGTCTCCATATAACCCAAATTTCAAACTCTTTCTGTGAAATGAAAACGTTTCTAATTACCAGTGAGGCGCATCAGGAACACCTTACTCTTTATCAAGGATGCAGTGGTTAATATGGTAGGTAATTATTGAATAGGTTCTGATTCTTTGAAAGAGATAATCGCAATTTTATATAAGTTTATACTGTTATAAATATTTGCCGTAATTGCGGTAATAACATAACGCCTGAAGGATTTGTAATACTCCCATATATTGTCTCATGTTGAGCAATCAAAAATGTGTATACAATCAAAATGTAATCAGTATATTTCTCCCCATCGAAGAATATTCCCGTACTACTCTACTACTATAGTCCCGCACAAAGTAACATTTTCTTTTGTAATTTTTAGTATTTAAAATAACTTTCGTGGTTTGTTCCTTTACCAGCCACTAATTCGGGATTTATTTCTAGCATATATTTGGTTGTTTGACCTGTTCATTCATCTCGTAAACTAAGAGTGAATCTGAAGTTAATGTTGATGAATTTTTAAGGAAAGTTTCCGGAAACATCCTGCAAGCCCGTTGTTTCCTTAGGAGAAGCCACGTTTTTGATCAGTTTTTCAAAATTAAAGGGAAACAAACAAATTTTATAAATGATTCAAATCGGTAACGATATTTCAGGATATTGTTCAATGTTCCATTTTAATGTCTATTATTGTATTTCTAATTTAACGTTATTTTAATGCAAAATTCATCAATATTAATTCTGCTATTTTAAGTTCAAGTTCAATCAACTCCCTCCTTCCACATTTTAAAACGAACAACCAAATATTTGC